>JAHLJT010003656.1:89870997-89908497 GCA_031308135.1 Acheta domesticus
TGCAAAGTCACGGGTATCGACCACATCCTATTAGGCACCGTTGTTGATTATTCTCCACTACTTCGTTCTCGAGAAGCATAACAAATTGTAATGACGCTGTAACTCTAATGTAACTTCAACCGCTGTCAGAAAAGTATAGTAAATATTGAAATGAATAGCTAGTGATTCAACAGAATAGTGTAGTACTATTAATCAAAACGTGAATAAGTGCTAAAATTCTGAAACTCATCCCGCTTTTTTTTCTGTAGGAGTTTAATTTGATTTAAGAATCCGTTACAACATTCAAGCGCACTAAACTGTTCCTAAGGAACCCAAAGAGCTGCGAGAGGCCTCACTGGCTATTTCTCGAAGGCGGGATGGCGGAGTGGCCTCTGAGTGCAGACGACGAGGCATATGGAATGAACTGCGCGCGTTTTATATTTCGCTTAAAGCGGCAACACATTAGAGTAAATTTGTGTTTCCTCGACGACCTGCTTGATGAAGAATATAGGTAAATTGTTTTTTCGCGCCCAGTGAATTTGAAGCGAAAAATGTTTAATTTCGTAATTAGTGCGAAGTGTATCAAAATTGACAAGAATAGCTTTAATAATAATAATAGTTTCTGACCTTTTTAAAAACGGAATATCTTTATATTTTTCGGCAATTTCTTTCATTCTAAAAAACTATTGACATAAATACCAACATAACAGACATCGATATTAAGAATCGCTTTTGTTACATTTGTTTGCATGTGGGATTGGTTATTTATTTAATCTTTGTTTACTACCAAGTGGTTCAATAAAATAACTTTAAAACAAAATAAGATAATAATCATATCCACAGTGGGCTCATGTCACGACATTCGGGAGATTAAAATGCAATAGAAGTCAACGCTCAACGTGTCGCGACAAAATTTTTTTGTTCAATTGATGCAAATTAACGCGGAAAAGGAAACTCTCCGCCTTTGACGCAGAGGAAAGCTCGGCTTCGCTAATGCTTTGCACGCGAAGGCCATTACGACACACGTCCCGGTCACCGCGTTCAAATTATGATTGCGAGCTGCACCTAGAGCGAACCACAAGGCCGTAATGCGAGCGCTCGTCGTCTTGCTCGAGGACACTAACGAGCGCTCGCGTTCGCCACAGCGGTTGAGTTTTTTGCACGGCAAAGCAAGATGGAAAGATACAACTAGAACTGCAAAGGGTTCCAGCAATCGACAGCACTATCGATCTTCTGCGCCTGCGCAGTTCGCATCACTTTTGTGCATCTGTGCACGCGCAGAAGATCGATGTGTAATCGATTGCTGTACGCTATACCGCGCAAAAACTTCGAGAAATGATGGAAAGAGTCTCTTTCCACGAAGGTAGGATCGGTATACACAACGCTGAGCCGATGAGATGGCCACGTGCATTAGGCCGGCAACAGACTACACCAGCATGTCAAGGTCGTTGGCAAGGTAACTAGCTCATTAGAATTTGCAGGCACTTGCATCCAGAGCAACTGGTGCGAGATTTAAAAGTAAGGGTCGTACAAAACGTACCGAAAGGGCCGTACGTCACCCGATACCGGCCCATGATAGTATTGTTTGGCAGTTATGCCTCAATTTTAGCAATATTAATTCCCATTTCTTCTACTAAGGCAGTGATTGTCAACTGGACAAGGAATGACGTCGGAGGATTTATAACATTCTCAAACAAAACTGTATATCAGTAATAATAAAGCCTGGGGTCAAAATTCTCTACGTGACCCCTACCGGGTACCTATTTGTTACCCATTTGTGAACATTAATTACTGTTTCAGAACGAACTAATTCGTTATATATATACTATTATATAAAATATTATTGTCCTAAAATGTGAAAACTGTCTTTTCAAAAATGTTATTTAATAGAAGAATGGAAGTGGAAGACAGTACTAGTTATGATAGTCGGATATTGTTTAGAGTTACGTATATGTATTTTGTATTATATAATCCTTAATATTGTATTAAATATAATATTCTAACTATCATCATCTTCCTTTACGGATTAGGCATATTGCCTGTTCCAGCCTCTTTCCACCTCATTCTTGTCTTCCAATGTTTCTTTTTCCTCGCAGCTTATGATTCGGGCTTGCACTGGGAAGTCTGTCTTTCGGCATATTTCCAATATGCGTCACCAATTGCTGTCTGTACTTCTTAATTTTGTCGCGTATTGTTTCTTTCCGCCCTAGTTCCTCTCTTATTTTTTCACTTTTTATTTGGTCTCTTAATGTACAGCCCTTTACTCCTCTAAGAAATCTCATTTCTGCTGATTGAAGCCTCCTACAATCTTCTTGTTTTGAACCCAAGTTTCACATCCATACAGTAAAACTGGGAGGGCCATTATATCATAGAATTTTAACAGGGTTTCTTTCGTGCTTTCTTTTTAAATGTTCTATTTATGGTTCCGCATACTGCTTGAAACTTATGGATCTTGCTGGTGATATCCCTGTCTCTTCCATATGTAATTTCGCACCCTAGATAGTTAAAACGTGTCACTTGTTCTAAAACCATATTTTGGAGCACAATCTTTGTCCTTATTGATTCTTTTCCTTTAAAAGCCATTACTTTGGTTTTATTAACTGATACTATCAGATTGTACTTCTTTAAAATTTGCTCCAGTTGGTAAATAGAAATTTGCAAATTATCTTCGTTTTCCTGCAGGATTACCTGGTAGTCAGCATATAAAAGAGTATTTAAAAATGTATTTTGTCCAGGTGAATTACTGAGGGCACCATGTTCTTCCACCTTTTAATTATATATCCCAGATATATGTTAAAGAGTGTTGGTGAAAGACTGTCACCCTGCCTTACTCCTTTATTTATAATTCCTCTTTCCAGAAACATACCCATTGTACTTTACTGCGATATTACTAAATGATAATTAGCAGTTAATATCGTAATTATCAATTTTCCGAACGAACATTTTCCCCCCACTTCCGTACCATCATTGGGACACTGTGCGCTTGCCGTCGCGACGGCCTCCACCTTTTCTCGGTCGGTCGGTCGGTTCGGGAGCAAGAGAGCATATTACTGTAACATCACAGAGCATTGAGTTGGCAACAACTCTACTAAAAAGCAAAGAATGATTCCCTTTCTGGATTTGGATGGGAAACTAGAGCAAAGTCAGGGAAAGTTGCCCGTGCTCGAGCGCCGGCTTCCCAGGCGCTCAAGTGGCTCGAGAGGGAGCAATTTGGCGTGCCTGAACAACACAGAGAGATGTGTTGCGAGAAACATGGAAAGAGGATGCGTCCATACACTAGAAACAGGTCATTCCATGTCTAGAAATGCATTTAAGTACCACAAGCCGTGTCATGACTGCAGAGTTGGTTAGGAGATCAGTTGCGAGTTCCATTTATTGTTTTATTGAATGCTCTTGTGTAATTTTAACCCGTGAAATCCTTGTCGCTAGTCGATTAGTATTAATCCTCTGTATAACCAGTTCTAATTGCCTGAGGAGAAATACATTATTGCAATGAATTTAAATCAGTATTATTTATTTAACGTAAACACAGTCAAAACCAAATATGACTTATAGGGGGGAAGTACAATCTATGCACGTTTTCTTGAGCTCCAGAATCTCTAACCCTTGTTACTAATTGAACTATGAATAAATGGTAACCGATGAAATAATTCATAATAAAATTTACAATTAATACATTCATTCATTAATAATAAACATAAATTGTGAGAATATAAAATAATTTAATTGCTTGAAAATACACCTCCAAGTTTCTTCTTTCAAATTTTTATTTTTATGTTCATTACGGACTGGTTCCATACAAGTAGGGATAATTTCCAACGATTTTTTTCTATCTCATTTCCCTTTAAAGGAGAAAACGAAACTGGTTTATTATCACTCCCTGTACTGCTAAATATTAATACCTAACTCAGTTCTAGAGGCTGTTTAGTGTTCACTTGCGGCATCGGGCCTAAATGTCGGTTAACAACTGAAATTGTAGAAATGTGTGCGACGAAAGGCGCTCTCCGACCGACCCGAGTCAGTGACTCTTTCAAGTGTTTGTTGGTCGATATGTCTCGCTTGTTTCGATTTTACACATTTCCCGTTTCACATTTCTTGTAACACATTTCCCGCTGTAGGGTATTGCGGGTCTCAGGGAGACGTAGCGCAAATGCGGCCCTGTTGACCGGATGAGGAACACGTAAATGCAATGTTACGCTCTGCCAACAACATATACGCGAGCATGTCCACGAGCAATCCTTTGCAACGCTGATACTTCTATTTTAGACTGTTAGTTACACGCAAACCGACTTGCCTAACCTTTCTACAAGGGTACAAGGTGCTGAAGATAAACAATACTTTATGAATGTGGGCTATAATGTAGTTGTTGCCACGTATTTCAGTCACTTGAGGAAAAGACAAAATCCATATTAGACTTTCCCAGCGTTAGCACGTCACGATTGACGATTTATGTGTCCGCAGACATTTCGAAAGGCAAGCCACATGAAAGTGGGAGAAACGATTATCGAGACAGGCCGATAATGCAGACAGACAGCTTGCGATTGTGGAGTTAGATTTGAGCCGACTGACATGGAGAAAACCCTCTGTCCCCATATAGTATAATCTGCCGTTTTATACGAAAGTGCATGAAAGAAATAAAGTTATCTTTCCTCCAGCAGACAGTGAGTGTTTCCTTCCGCTCCTATGTTAATATAAATGAACGGATTATTATGGCAGTAGAACGGCTTGCATTCAGTGAGGAAATAAGACTATAAAAAGTTACCGGAAAATCTGTATACAATGTATAGGTACTGATTGATCGTTTTGTGATATTATTGAATGGAATGTGGATCAGAAAGTTGGAGAGTAGCTTTAATACCAATACCTTTTATTGCCAACGCTTCGACCATTCCTTCAGAGCTTAATTCTTTGACCCTGATGAATAAGCTGATAAGTCATGAAAGCTTTATTTTACAGGGGAGCAAAAAACAATGCAAACCTACACACAAATGTTTCATTTGAATATCATTAATTCCTGATTTTTCAGCATCAGCTAAAAGTTTTTTTTTCTTCCCTATAAAATTATTTTCATCAGCTTATTCACAGGACCAAAGAATTAAGCTTAAGAGTCTGGTTAACACTAAGTTGTTTTTTATTTTATCTATGTATGGTCGTCCTAGAGGTCCTACACAGTTAGAAATTTTCCCACAAGTTATTTGTGAATAAAATTTTCAAGTTCATTACGAGTACCTTACGGAACAATTGTATAAAAGGTTCGATTCGTTTTATAAAAATGTATATTTACGACTCCAATGTTACCACTTGAAAAATGGTTAAAAATGAAGTTCCAGCTGCCGTGTCTCTGATGGAGAGGTCACAGGCGTAGAGAATGATAAGGGGTAACTGGCTTTAGTTGGAAGGATCTCCGACCCCACTCACCTCAAAAAGTAAAGAAACATTGGTACGAATATACTAATCGAACCGCAACCAAATGCTTTTCACAAGTCTGTTTTATTATGTAGATTGAACGGTAATTACGTTGTCTGCCCAAGTGATTCTGAACATGACCTCAGAAGCACGCTTATTAGTGCCAGCATTGCCGCTACGAGTATCTCTGCAATGGCACTGTCTGGGAAGGTCTCGAACGGTGGCAGATTTTCGACATTAGCTAGGTTGAGTTAAGCCGATGTCTGAAGAAGAATTCTAGCGAACGGCTAATCTGATCAATAGAAACGGTCCACGCACATCGTGCGATCATTCCATCCTTTTCCTTGACCTATCTCACCATCGTGTAGGTCCCCGCCGGATTTCACCATGGACCACCACCTCACATGCGCCTGGACACCTAGTTCCTCTTCTATGCTCAGAGTATTGGGCCACAGCCACGACGAAGCCAAGAGTCCAACTGGAGGCCACCTGAACTAAGGCCCAAGCAGCTCGGGGCCCCCATCCCGTCTCCCCACTGCCTGCACCTTCAGGCTAACGATCTGGGTCGGACCGTAACCAAGGCAACCTGACGGTAGGTCATTTCTCGCCGGACTTCTGTATGTGGATTCCAGATTACCTCAAGAGGTATCCTTCACCCAATCCTGCCTCAAGGTCGACGCGCCAGGGGCCGACTATTGGGTCGCCGGGTTGAACCGGCAACCAGGAGCTTAGCATCGCCTGCTCACTGCCTACACGCTAGGCTAACGACGTGAGTGGGGCCGCGACGAACGAATGAACGAACGTACCTGGCCTCGCGGGTGACGCTGTCGTCGCCGGTGCAGGTGAAGGCGGTGACGTAGCGGTGCTGGGCGGAGTCGGGGCCGGCGCAGAGCTCGGCCACGGACGGCGAGGGGCGGCAGGCGTCGAGGAAGTGCGGGCGCAGGCGGCCGATGCTGTACTTGCCGGCGTCCACCAGCAGCTGCTGCGCGCCCAGGCCGAAGAGGAAGGCGCACAGAGCCCAGCCGGCGCGCGCCGCCCACGCCGGCAGCGCCAGCCGCCCCAGCGCCACGCGGCGCTCGGCGGCCCGCCGGGCCCTCCCGCGCCGCCGCCGCCGCCTCGCACGCGCACACCTGCAACACGATGCCCACGGGCGTAAAGAGGGTGGAAAGACCATCTTGCCGACAGCTTGCATCACATACACACACACACACACACACACACACGTGTGTGTGTGTGAGCTTAACTCCGATACCGTGAGACCAATCTCCATGAAAGTTGACACTTGTACGTGTTTTTTCACCGAGAAGGTTTATATGCTGTTAAGTCTGTTGTAACTCCACTACATAGCGCTGTAGAACAAAACCAAATATTTACGTCAAACGCAACCCGCAACATATTCGGTAGGATTTTGAATCTATATCGTTAAAAAAAACTCCTAAATGAGGCGATCTAGGGACTTAAAAACTAAAATTTTGAGGTCGGTGGCCTCAAAGAAACACCGTAATCTACAGAATGAACTCTTCTTGAACATTCTATTACATTTTTGCTGGTCCGGCAGTTCCCAATATTATCTCACCTGCTCAGAGATGTGGAGAATCTGCAATTAAATGCGAATGAGAGGGACAGAGTGCCCCAGAGACAGACAGACATGGACAGAGTGAGGACGGGAGGGAGACAGTGAGAAAGGGGGATGGGAGGGGAAAGAGGAAGATGAAGGGCAGAACGTTTTCAGGTTTTCATAGTAGCAGTTAAACGCGAAATGCGTGCGAACTGCAAAACACACAAAGCACACCAACCTTCGGCTAAGTCGAAAAAAAATCTTTCCGAGAAAAAACTAGTGGTGTTACAACAGCACATACTTTCTCGCGTCATTGGAAACGGCTACATAATATTGAAATATTGCAATTTCCAAAGAAATCTGTAATGCCTTTCGCTGCAGGTGTGATGTGCTTACAGGCAATTACAAATGCTTCCAATACAGGATGCAAATACTGAGTTCGCAGGGAAGCTAAGTTCCCTGGAGGAGCGTGATGGTGAGCGAGGTTTCAAGTACAGAGACCAAGTCCGATGAAGTATGAAAATAAGTTTAATAAAAAATAGAGCTGCAGAGCAGCGTGAAGTTGCTACAACAGTGTCTCTGGGCTGTCTGTCCCGTTATCAGCGCTAGAGGATCCTTTTATAGAAAACAGGGAAATTTATGGGGCCATTACGCCACCCCCGCCTGAATTGTACATGTCTCGGATGTAATAAACAAA
Organism: Acheta domesticus; assembly: GCA_031308135.1. Classification (NCBI taxonomy): domain Eukaryota; kingdom Metazoa; phylum Arthropoda; class Insecta; order Orthoptera; family Gryllidae; genus Acheta; species Acheta domesticus. The sequence continues at coordinate 89,878,638 of JAHLJT010003656.1, forward strand.
CATAACTGTCCGAGTGCTTTCGCCTTTTTGAGATCACTTTCTCATAAGTCTCGCTACACCCCCGCTTCCACAATCTGCCTCCTCATAAACGCTGACAGCGGTTTTGGGCCCCTCATCAATATACTTAAAGATAAAGATAAGCCTTCGAGCGCCCGGTCCGGACGCCACCCCAATTTAGATAACGTAAAGAAACGATATTTCTCTCGGTTACATGTGTGAGGAAATATCCATTGCTTCTGTTACGCAATGCTTTACATACTCTTATATGAAGGTGCATTAACCATTACAAATCGAGTAATATCCGAAAATGGGACTAGCACCATATTTCTTACTGTCTCTTGTTACATAAGTGGAGACAATTTATAGAGAAAATTTGGAACACATTTTGAGATTAATTTTGTTTGTACATTTCAAGCGCAAATTACACAAAACTACTTGTATTTTCAAAAAAAATTAAATTACTTTTTTTAATGAGCTAGTTTTGTACAACAGACTTGTATGGGGCCAAAATCTCCATCTTCAATTTTGTACGTAAATTTTTTGTTGTTACTATTTTTTTTTAAATTGAGGATTTCAACGAAAATGAGGCCTGCACCATTCACTTGAACGTCCACGTTCACGTAAACAACAAAATTTAATAAAAAAAGTTTGAGCAATTTTTTTAAAATTTTGAAAATGCCCGAAGGGCTTCACCTAAAGTACCCCCCGAAATTACAATATCAGTTTCAAATTTCAGAGGTCGCGACACAATTGGAGAATAAAACTTTTGGAGAAAATAGGCTGAAGGGTTTAGACGCTAGCGTTGACCACAGACGGACAGTACCGTCAATAGATTTTTCGGTATCAAGAACCAAAAAAACATTATATTCTGGCTACATCAAGTGTTTGAGGAATTTTTCCTGTATTTAACAACTGGATTTATCCACTTTTTCGTTACCAAGGCCCGCCAATAAGAGCTTTTCTGGCTAAAATATTAAAGAACAGTAAAACATCGTCCTAAATGGCAATTTTCTTTGAAAAAATTGGAGGCGTTTTTAAGAAAATGGCGTCTGTATTTTCAGAAACGCTCAAACGCAATTTTCTCATAAATGGATCCAAATTTTTTCTTCAAACTTTTCGAACGGATAGTGCTAATTGCATTCTTTAATATGACGTAAAGTTCACCTTGGAATATTTTTTCGTTTTTTCAAAAATTACACAAATATCATTTTTTGATCTCACACCTTTATCAGCAATTACAGCATTACCCACATTACCAGCAATTTGTAAACACCACTTTATTTGTGAGTTTGTGCTTCAAATGACGTCAAATAAAGTTTTTCGAAAACTCCAAAATTTTCTGTAAAAAGAGCTTCAAATTTCGCATTTTTAGAGGCGCTTAAACGCCCTTTTCTTAAAAACAGCTACACATTTTTAAAAGAAAATGGCCATTAGGACAAGGTTTTTGTGTTTTTAATATTCTAAAATTAATACTTCCGTTCTACCATTAGGAAACCAAAATATTGAAAAAGTGTCAAAAAATGTACTTTGGGTGGCGGTAGATGGCAGCTGGCAAGAATATGTGGCAAAGTCCGAATAGCTAGCCCAGACCCAAGGAAATATAAAACTAATCCGGGAAAGTCTGTGCCATTCTGTAGCACCATTAGTTCTTTTCTTTTCCATTCTAACAAATAGTATGCGAAACATTACAAAGCGTGCACGAAACATAACGTTTCGCAATTGTCTTTAGTCTTCGTCCATGTTTGTTATTACAGTAAAACTTGCTCGATGCAGAATCTCAAAGGACCACAACTTTTTTTCCGCATTAGATGAGATTCCGCTTTATAGAAATTAAGCAAAAAGGCTCTAACAATACAGCACAAAACTATGTACAGTTCAATTGAAATTCTCTATTTACTCGCTTTGAAGAATAAAGTTCACTCACAAATAATGTTGATACATGTATACTGTTGATTTATTGTGAATAGTGTACATCTATTATATTACAAACACTATTTGAAAATACTCTTACTGCAGTACAACTTTTAGTCATAAACCACTCCCACACTATTTCGTTTACTTCATTGCCGGTTTTCTTCGCTGTTCTCTTCATTTCACTATTTCCTTGCGTTCACTGTTTCATTATTCTCTCCTTGTGCTTCGGTGTCTCATCATTTTGGGTTTAGCCACATTTTAACTTCGACAATAATTCCCGCACTGACAGTTTGTCCCTTTCTTTAGCTTCAATTATTTTAACTTAGCGAGAAAGGCACACATGATTTAGCCAACTTCACACTACCGCTCCTCAATTTCTGACGAAATTTTTCCCTTTCTGCTGTGAAGATGAGCTTCCTCTGCCCTTCACAACAAAATCCAGCACGTCATTATCTTGAAACAGTCGAAACAGTCGAAACAGTCGAAACAGTCGAAAAATGAACGAGGAAAATTTCAGAATCTCCCGTAACGCCTGCGCGAAATCCTTTCACCCTTACCTGAGCTCGCGCGCTTGCGTCTGCAAACAATAAACGAGGAAAATGACAGAAATATGGTTGCGTTTCTGCTTTAAGGACTTACTTTTGGACAAAATAGAGAATATATTTATGTCAGTCTCCACGTTGGACAGATTCCGCATTATACAATGAAATACTATAGAATTTACTTCAGGAGTTCGCCAGAACCTCGGTTTCTGTTCACATTGGACAGATTTCCGCATTATACACGTTCCGCATTTAGCAATTTTTTCTGCATTATTATTATTATTATTATTATTATTATTATTATTATTATTTACTTACACACCTATATTAACTCTAATCCATTTATCTATCTAAAAGTAATTTTTCAAATGAACCCAAAAAGCGTTTCATGGCGTGTTTAGAAAAAAAAACAACGAAATGTGCTCACTTGGTACTATTTCCAGACACAAAAACCAAGCATTAATAAGATTACAAGTGAAAATGTTTAGACCACTGGTTCTCCACTTGTGCTTGCAAAGGGGTTCAGTGGTCCGCGGAGCGGGACAGTTGAAGACAAGTGCATCGTTAGCAAATCGAGCATTTAGAAAGAGATTTTTAAATAGGTACTACAATTCTGAACTTTTGGTGATGAATAAACTCAAGAATTAGGTTTTTCACAATTCGAGAAAATTGCAGATACACACATCTCCCAAGAAGGCTAAGACGACGTACAATAGCTCTTATAGTCGGGGAGAAGTATTTGTTCTTCATGGTCATGAGATGTAATTGCATAATAATGATAATGACAAGGTCATCCCGCGGGCTCGACTTCTGCCTGCTGTGAACCCGGACTTTCTAACCGGCGTGAGAATTTTCGCGAGATTCGCACAAGACATGATGCCGTCGCTCACATGACCAGTAGCTTATTCAGCTTACCGAAAGTTTTGGTGAAAGATACGGACAGAAAAATACTTAATGTCTATTTTATACAAATGTACTGTCACATAAAAAATAAATATCCTTAGGAACTCTTAATAAAAATTTGTCCAATACCATAATGGAATATTCTGTCTGGCCACGTTTAAAATCACTTAACTGCCGCGTCGTGTGGGCATTTTTGTCTGCATTGCTGGGAGATGCATATTGCCACTGGGACCCGATTTATTACCCGTTGGGTTTGCAAGGACCTGGATGGCCGAGGTGGCTAAGAGCGTGTTCCGACGCGGCACTTCGGTCACAGGTTCGAGTCCCGCCTTGGGCTTGGTTGTTTGACCCTTACTTCTTCATGTACGTGTTTTCGCGGAGGGCCCTCGCGTTCTGTTGACCCCAAATCAGAGGAGCCCCCAAGTGTGTTGGTGTTTAGTGTATGGTTGAATATGCGTCCCATAGGAATGTAAATGGTATCCGACTGTCGGAGAGAAAAACGCCCTACAAAAGACAAGAGTTCGCGCTCCTTATGAACATGTTGATGCTTACCGCGACGGTCGGCACGAGCAAGGACATGACGATGAGCAGCGCCGGCACCACGGTGTCGCCCTTGAGCGACAGCCGGATGGAGTCGTCGTCACAGAAGAAACCGCGCTGGTACGGCTGACCGAACAGGTACGTGAAGAGAATGGCCAAGCCCACTGCAACAGAACGGTAATGGGTAAGCAGCAACTCTCCACTCATCTCCGTTCTCGTTTACTCCTGCCATGCGAAGAAAGATGTTTTTGCACGTGAATTTGTGAGTTTATCTCCGTCCTCAAAACAATCTAAGAACCAAATGGGCACCCTTTATTTTCCATAGAGGTTGAAGCATCCTTAAAATATCATCCAAGAACCGAAAGTCGTATGTATTTACTGTCACCTTGGGAGTGACGTAGACGGTTAAATATTGCTTACAACTAATTTTAATAGATACTAAAAGGGACGGTTTTTCATTAAACAACGTCCTATTTGAAAATGTGTTATAAAGAACTGTTAAATTGTGTGCTATAATAAAGCTAACAAACGCATACACACGTGTCAATAAAACTTCCAAGCGTCACAGTAATTACATTTCTTAGAGAAGTACTGTTTTTGTTTATCAACGCGATAACATTGTTCTTCAGTCTCAAATACGAGCGAGAATTATACGAGAATCGACTATTCAGAATTGAGAAAGATCTTCCGGACAAGTAAGAATGTTCGGAGCTGTGTTCCCTCAACATAGGGAGAGTATTTGTATTTGACAATACGTGAAATGAGAATAGAGGGAAGAATTGCGCTGGGAATATGGTCACTTGCACCTGGGTCGCAGTCGAATTGAAAAGTCCTTTGGAACGCAGTATAATAGGACTACAGAAATGTTTAAAAATATTTTGAAGATTCAAATAATAGTAGTTAACAAAACAAGTGTATAAATATGCGTATAATTGCACGATGGTGGTTTGATTAAAGAAACGAGCGGAGATAGCGAGTTTCTTTATTTACCATGAGTGCAATTATACGCCTTTATACATGTGTTACGTTCAATATTTTTTCGTTTCCATTCGAAAAAAATTTTTATTTTAGAAAAATAGAAATATATCTTTAGCATTCCATATTTACATTCGATGACGTCATTTTCATTCTGAACAAGGCAATTTTAATAGGCCTTGCACTGTGTATTTACGATCACCATACTGAAATAGTGAATTCAGAAAGAATGGAGGATTTTAATATTCCGAATGAATATTACAAGAAGTGTAAAAGGCAATTAATGTTTTGTTCCCTTCAAGAAGTAAAGATTTGTATAAAAAAGAATATAGTATATACTAATCGTGGAAAATCGCTAAGCGAGTCACTTATAATACTTTTTTCCTTGCAGTGCCGTCTCCTTTACTGGAGGTTGGCGACCACTTCCCCGAACTATTCTGTCTTGTGCTACATGGAACAACTCTGAAGCATTCGAGATACCTGTCCATTTTCAGATGTTTGCCAACCAGGACTGCCGACTCCCCGTCTTACCCTGAACTTTCACTATCATTATTAGCTGTAATAGTTCATATTTGGGGTTTCTAAGTAAATGACCAAGATACAGTGTTTTTCTAATTTTAATCATTTTTAATATCTCTCGGCATATACAATTTCTCTCTAGTATGTAGTCATTACGAACTTTCAGTCCAGGGGATTCTCAACATTCTCCTGATTATCTGCATATCGAATGCCTCCAGTCTATTAATTGATGGTGTTTTCAGAGTCCATGTTTCAGCACTATATCAGAGAACAGTTGCTACGTAACATTTTCCCACTCTCCAGCTGAGGTAAAAACTCAACTCTTTGCTACATAGACAATTCCTCATTTTGTTGAATGTGGATATTGCTATTTCAATTCTCGTTTTTATTTCAAATCTGATGCCCATGACTCATTTAAAATTTGTCCCAAATATTTATATTGAGAAACCTGCTCAATCGGTGATCGTTGATGAACAGTTGAAATGGTCTTCCACCTTTCTTACTAATTAGCATGTACTTTGTTTTATGTTCATTTATTTCTAATTCATAATCTTTGTAAGTTCGATTTATTCTGTTCATTATTTCTAGCAGATCCGCAGCAGTTTCCGCAAGATTAGTGTATTACAACATATATTAGAAGTAGGAATACCATTCACTTTTACTCCCAGATTACAATCCTGTAAGGCATCTTTAAAAACATGTTCAGAATACAGGTTAAATAGCAATTCTGTAAAGTCTATCCAAAGTCATACTCTAGTCGAATTTTGAATACAGAAAAAGAGCGTTTTTTTTTTTCGAGTTTTGTTGACAAAATATTCGATCCTATGTAATAAAATCTATTTTTCGAAGGTAAATTAGCTATAAATTTGTGCCCTTTATATATAAAGGAATAAGTTAATCAGTGAAGACATCCTCTCTAAGATAAAACATCGAAGGGGTTTATTTATATATGCCGTACTGGAACCAGTTTTTTCCTTGCTACATGACTTACCCAACACAAGAGATACTTGGGAAATACGTTTTTATCACTTAGCGATAGTCACCACCACACATACATTCCTAAATGATAGTCTGTTTTCCTCATTTTCCATACACGTCTTTATCCGTAAGGTTGATCTGGCCTCCAAAAACTTACTACTAATTGAAGATATAGCATGCCTGTGTTTCATTTTTTAGGCCTGTGTTTCGTGTTTTATTGTAATTACCATTTCTGGAAATGTGCATGTCTTAGTTCTTCTTCTTAATCATTTTTGCACATTTCTAATAATGCTTTGTTAAGATATTTTCGACTACAGAACCTCAGATTGTTCGTGATTATTTCATGATATGGCTCGTGTGCTGCAATAGTGTCAAAACTAAAAAAAATACAAATCTTGAGTTAAGGCACTCTCCAGAATTGTAATTGGTCTGCCTTCCAGCAGCAACAGCAGCATATCTTGCCCTACAATATTCCACCAACAATCGCAGATGTGAAAATGCAAGAATGATGCGTACATTATTGACACAAATACAAGAATAATTTCAATACAAGATGAAATCATCAAAACTCATTTACCTAAACTCTTGACTTTTTAGTTGTCACTTCTGCAGCCCATGAACGCATGTTTGTGGGAAGTGAACAGTTTCAAGTCGCTACAGGGAGTTTGCGAATGTGTCCTAATAGTAACAACATTTTTCACACATAAAGACATGAAATAATGACCTATGACGCTCCCTCTTCGTTCAGTGTAAGGCCCTGGAATTGTTGTCTCGGCGTTACTCCTTGACACATTTTCAATAAACTGCAGCTGACACTTTTTTTGTGAAGCGTGTTCTTTGAAGAGTTTATTGCCACTGCTGGTACCAGTTCTAACTGCTTGATTTCGTTCAGGACGATAATTTTGTAGCATTTCTTTTGGATTGGACGTAGTGCACATGTGAGTTGTATTTTCGTGTAGCACTGTCTTCCGCGGGCTCGGAGAAGGTCGTGTCGAGGCCCGCTTATCGCGCTTCTGACTCACGACCCCGCCCCCACGCCCCGCAGTCATCCCACCCATTCCCCGCCGCCCCGCCCCACCCCACCCCACCCCACCCCACCCCGCCCCGATCCGCTCTTCCCGGCCTGCTCCGCCTCTCCCTGCTCCATCCCCCGTCCCGCTCCGTCCCGTCCCGCCCCGCCCCCACCCCGTCCCGTCCCCGGCCCAGTCCCTCCCCTCCCTGCCCCGATCCTCCACACCCCGCTCCTGCTCTGCCCAGTCCCGCCCCGCCTCACCCTGCTCCGCCTCGCCCCGCCCCGCCTAGTCCTGCCCTGCTCCTTCCCGCCCTGTTCCTCCCCGCCTTGTCCTCGCTGTCTCACCTTACGCCTCTCCGCCCTGCCTAGCTCCACCCTGCTCCGCCTCGTCTCGTCCGGCCCCTCCCCGTTCCCACCCATCCTCAACCCCTCCCCTTCCCTCTTTCGCTTCCTAATCCAGCTCCGCCTGCCACCTCTGCCCCCGCCCGTCCTGTCGCCACGCCGTCATCGCCTGGCCCCCGCCTCCGTCGCCCGATCCCAGGCGCCCCCGACTCGCCCGCACCGCTGCGCGTCGGAAGCGAACAGGCCGCCACGCCCTCGCGGCCTCTGCAGTTGACCCGGGGCGGGTCGGAGGACGCGTTGAACCATTCGCTAGTGAAATGCCCCGATTTGCGCCCAAGTTAAGGAGCCCCGCTTGATATTTTTAACCCTGCGATTGGCCGTGAAAATACTTTTATTCATGCGGAAATTGAATGTCCCTTATTTCATTTTAAAACGATTTCAAGCAATGAATTATATCCGTAGATACAATTTTTAAAATATTAACTATATTACAAATCCTATACAATAAATTCTTATTTCCTTCCTACCAATAACGTTTTGTTCCCTTCATGAATGTGACCAGAAATTCAACCTCTCTGAAGTTTAATTGGAATAGGTGCAATTTGAAAATTATTGTTCTGCGGAGATTCTTCAATCTATGCCGTTCATCGCTGTTGAAAGATCTTACGATTTCCACTTCCATTGATTCAATTATCTTCTTTTCATACAACAAATGAATTTTGCAGTAATACTCCATTCCAAAGAAGACGCACAAAGGTTTTTTTTCGCTCTTGAAAATGCAAGACTTAGACCGGTTTTCCAACTATAGTACAACAGTTCGCTACGCTAATACACCATCAAAGCCGGAATATTGTAAGACCAATAAACATTTCAAACATACAAAACACAAAATAAACACAAACGTTGAATGTTGAATAGAAATTCTTCAAAAAATATCACATAAAGCGTGCATGCAAGAGGAGGATTTCTGCTGCTTCCAAGAACCAGATTTTGAGCGTGAAATGGACCGGGCCGCGAATCTCGGCCACCCACCTTCGCCCCCCTGCCTGCCCTCGCCCGCTCTCGGAGAGAGTGGCGAGCGCACGCGACGCGGGGCGACGCGGGGCGACGCGGGGCGACGCGGGGCGACGCGGGGCGACGCGGGGCGACGCGGGGCGACGCGTGGGCGACGCGGGGCGACGCGGGGCGACGCGGGGCGACGCGGGGCGACGCGGGGCGACGCGGGGCGACGCGGGGCGACGCGGGGCGACGCGGGGGCGACGCGGGGCGACGCGGGGCGACGCGGGGCGACGCGGGGCGACGCGGGGCGACGCGGGGCGACGCGGGGCGACGCGGGGCGACGCGGGGCGACGCGGGGCGACGCGGGGCGACGCGGGGCGACGCGGGGCGACGCGGGGCGACGCGGGGCGACGCGGGGCGACGCGGGGCGACGCGGGCGACGCGGGGCGACGCGGGGCGACGCGGGGCGACGCGGGGCGACGCGGGGCGACGCGGGGCGACGCGGGGCGACGCGGGGCGACGCGGGGCGGACGCGGGGCGACGCGCGTGATCGGGTGGCGCGATGTGTCGGTGTCGCACTCTTCGCTCGGGGCCGAGGTCCAGGCGCAGCCGATTGCGTTTTTTGACTGTGGTCGACGACCGCAGCTGCAACGCTCCACACGCGAATTGCGCAGCTGCGGGAGCTTCACTTCAATTTACACTGGTCTCGGAACCAGGCTGCGCAAATAGGAAAGAGGGTAACGTTTTTCACCATACATATTTGGCTTGTTGTTTTTTTTTTTTTTGCCAACTTGCAAGGCTGAGGTGGCTAAGAGCGTGTACCAACTTGGTCTGAAGGGTCGCGGGTTCGAGTTCCACCTTGGGAATGGTTGATGGTCCCATGTATGTGTTGTCGCAGAAGGGCTCACATTCAGCTGACCACAGATCAGAGGAGCCCGCAAGTGTGTGGTGTTTAGTGTATGGTCGAATATGTGTTCCTTTGGGACGTAAAGTTAACCGGCTGTCGGCTGGTTAGAAGCCCTGATAAAAAATAAAAGATAATAGAAATTGTTTTTCTCCCTCGTAACTTTTGAGCCAGTGATTAGATTTTGGTCATTTAAGGATCAAAGGATAAATTAATTCTCAAAGTGGGAATGGTAAAGACAGTATAAAAATCTTAAAATTAGTATTTTCCGTTATTACAGTTTCACATAATATATTGCATTGCTTAAACCTTGTTCTGCTATTTAAAATAATTATTATAAGGACCTCATGGCAGTACATTTTGCTACAAAATAGCTTCTCAAACAATCAGCCCCGACCGTTAATAAATTCTTTCAGCGAACCGTCCTAGATTGTAGTAATTTGAAATAGTTCGATATTGTTTCTGAATTGAACGGATAATTTTGGATGTTAAAATTCAAGACAGAGATAATTTCATAAACTCATATTCACCAACAATATTAATAAGACATAGAAACCAATCCAAATGCATTATATTGATGATATTAGTACGTACTTTTTACTTGTATGCCTCCTCAGCATGAATTTTTTTCTAACACTAAGTTAAAAAGTACAAAAATTAGGAAGCGAAAATACGATATTAGGGATACAGAAATAGGAAACACAAAATCGGATTTTTTTAAAAGGAAAATTGCCTATGGAAGACAACGATAATTTCACAATTGTCTGAAAGTTATTACTAGTATATTTTGAAGCCCATAAATACTAATGTGCTATAAAAATTACTAATGTGATATTCATACTGTTCCATGCCCACAATCACCGTAAAAATTTGTCAAAAACTAGTGTAAAAGTATGATTGTAATACCTTCAATTGCGAACTTGATGAATACTAGTATATTTCAAAGAAACTTCAAATAATAATTCATTGCAGACAAATAATAATAATAATAATAATAATAATAATACATTAATGAAGAAGAATTTTATTTTTATTGTTCTCTTCGTGCCAAACTTCCCTCATTTTACTAATGATATTTATAACGATAACATTTTACTAATAATATTGCAACAACGTTACGATAACACGTTGGCAATGCATTTGCTCGTTCGTGAGACGATAACAAAACCCCGAAGGTCAAGCGTGCAACATTAGTTTTGTTCCTCAAATTCTGAAGAAGTGACAAATTTGCAAAACGTGTCAAGGACGAACTTAGTAGCAAATCACGCTCCTCGGAACACTCCATTATTGCCCAATATCCTCATTTCCTTTATATCTGAGCTGTTCCGCTGGTATCTTTTTCTCGTGGAATTCCAGAGAAACATTAAGTATTGGCAAATGGTTTATCAGCCTAGATAGTAATCAAACTCGTATGTGATTCTAATTGATAATTGGAAAAAAGTTGTTTGTCAGAGACTAGAGAGCTTTCAAACTCTTACAATTAGGAAAAAACAATTATGAAAAAATTATTTTATTTGATTCATTTCCTTGAATAGTTCTGATAATTTAAAGGAATACTAATAAAAAAAATTGAGCATTAGTTATAATTTTATTTCCTTATTATTTTTAATATTACAATGCAACTAATAAGTTTAGTCATATTTGAACAATTCGAAGGACCAAGGAAAAAAAACTGTTTTATGCTTAATATCACGCACACAAGGTCTACGTACTATATGAGTGGGGAATAAAGGGTCAAGGGCATGAACAGTATTGATAATCGCAGTGTTAAGCCAACGTAAATACTAAGAAATACACGGGTAAGTCTTTAGCAAGTACTAAATATTTAGGGATAAAATCTCGTCGCAAGGATCACCAGTCTAACATTCATGTATAAATAACTGTACCTATTCTTCTTCTGAGGGTGGAGCTTATTTTCCCTCGTGGCATTCCCGTGGCGGGCTGCAATTGATTGCGCGGCTCCGCCGACGAGCGCGTCGCGCACGGCTCGATACGCGCTCGAATAGCGACGTCGTCGGCGACGGCGAATGGCCCACGGTGCGGGGCGGGGGCGCGGGAGTAGACGGCGTCGCCCGCGCGCGGTTATCGCGTTCCGAATCGCCTCCGAATGCGCGTGCAGGCCGCGCGGCACCGGCACCGCCCCCGCCCCCGCCCACGCGGTCGATGGCTGAGACACGGCAGCGACAGCTCCCGGCCGTGCGACCGAAAGGCGGACGCCTCTGCTCGGAACCTGCTGGGAGAGATGGCTCAGTGCATGAACTGATGTCACTGCAGTCCCTCTGATCGGAAGGAAGGTCTTAGGTTCGAGTCCCGACGGCGGCAGGATTTTCGACACTGGCTTGTCAGTTAGCTCGAATTCAGTCGCTGTCTGGAGGAGAATTCCAGCGGCCGGCTGCTCTGATCGGTAATGTTCCGTGGTTTCTCCGATCAACACCCAGGTGAATGCCGGAGCAGTATCCTAACAAACGTACCACGGACCAAGCGCGATCTTTACTTCCTCTTCCTTGTCCTATCATCACCCTTTACACAAACACTTACACTAACATACCACACTACACTACCACACATGCCGGGAGACCGGTCGGGAGCTTAGAGCTTGTCCCGGGTGGGGCAATGTCCCACTGGTGGGAGACATTTGGTTGAAGGGAAACTCCGCTAGGGCAAGTCTACGGTAGGTCGGCGCCGGATCTCGCCATCCAGCAGGGAAAGATCACTACCACCTCCCGAGAAAAACACGCACTACACTTACGGGGCTAATGACCAAAGTAGCTGACGCGCTCGGAATCACGAACAATCAATCAATCGGGGAGGAGAAGGTGCCTCGTCGCTATTTGTACAGAGAACCCCCACGCTGTGTGTTTAGAAACGGAGATAATGATTCATCACTACTGGCTGAGATGGGCGATAGCTGTTGCCTCTGTAGCGACTCTTGACAGGGAAGGGCTTCGGATTTTTCGATATTGGCTACACAGAAAGGTCGAATTGAGGAGGACATTGGAGGAGAATTCTAGTGACCTGCTGCTCTGATCGGTAGTGTTTCGTGGTTTCTCCTGTCAATGCCGACAGGGCTGTAACCTTGTCATCCTTCTTCACCTTGTCCTCCTCCTCTTCTCTTCCGTGCACTGCCAAACATATCGGGAATCCAGTCGGGATCTTAGAGTTTGTCCCGGCTGGGCGGTGCCCCATTCGGTAGTTACCTAAGGAGGAAACTCGGGAATACGTGTATACTTGGGTTTTTACTTCTTGGCGCGAGAGGCCCTATTTTCATGATGGAATATCTCACGGCATTTCGCAGCTTTCTTGGTCGTGCCACTACATGTATGATCGCGACCGTATCGAGCAGTGCTGGTGATCATGCGACATCTGCCTGTACGATCAAGAAAGACTCGAAATGCCGTGAGATATTCCATTGTAAAGACAGGCCCTCACGCGCCAAGAAATAAAAATCGAAGTATAGGTCGGTACCGGATATCGCGTTTCAGCGTGAGAGGAACACAGCCTTCATGCGAGATATAGAATGCACTAAATTTACAGGATTAATGGCCATGACAGTTGACGGAAACGCCAACCAGCCAATCAATCAGGAAGAGAAAGTATTCAAATTCGCCCATACTGTTGAAGATAGGGTTCAAAGATTTTCGGTTATAGTTTTTAACAGGAACGAAACTTTTAAATACAATATTTGGCAAAACGGTGGTGAACAGACTTAAATATACATTATTTCGAAAAACTATAAAACAAAACAGAAATGGAAAGAAGTCACTTTGGAAATAAGCTCTTCATTTGTGCAAAAATCCTCCCCTCTGCCCGTTTAAATATATGAAGTGTTCCACACCCGATGCATTAGCCAGCTTAGTTAGTAGTTGTTAGTAGCTTTTTAAACTGAGAAGTCCCAAAAATTCTTTTATAAGGCTGTCACATAGATTTAATCTAAAAGTTCAAAAAGATCCAACAAGAAGATTTCGGACAGTCAAATTTTGTTTGTGGCTAAACATAAGTTTTTAATGTAATAAATTTGACTGTCCGAAATCTTCTTGTTGGATCTTTTTGAACTTTTTGAGAAGTCCTAAGTTTCAGCCTTACGATGGCGGATTTTCGATATCGACTAAGGGTACTAGCAAACTCTCCGGCGAACAATTTTGAAGAGAAACTACGTTTATTTTGGGCCAACTAAGCAATTTCATTGAACTCGTTAATGTGTTTTTACAGATGTTCGTGTGTATGCGTGTGTAAGAATAAACTGTCATGTTTGTGAGGGATCAATGATGCGTGTCAATAACTTATGAATGTCGAAAAGTGAAACCCAAAATTGATGTCTTTAGAGCTCTTCAAAGGATATCATCATGCTCCGCCCTCGATAAACATCCCAGAGGAGATACAACGGAGATAATGAATAAGATGCGCGATGGTGGCAAACGATCGGAACACGTGGTCTGATGGCAGGTGACTTAAAAATGTTTACGCACCAACTTCTGCTTCACTACCTTTATCTCGAAAACATTGATAATTTGATCATCTTTCTCATTCAGAGAAGAAAAACCAAACTCGGGTTGCCTCCAATATTATTAATGATAACGTGAGAATAGAAGAACCACTTAGAAGTATGTTTACAAATGCGTAGCTTAAAAAAGTCTAATCGAAAAGAAAATAGTATATTTTAATTTCTTGTACTCTTCTCAATGAAATGAATAAACAGCAAGTTGATTAATTACACAAGGTGAGGAACTGCTTGTAACTGTTTATCAAATACCAATTATCTTTCGTTGAAAATCGAGATGCTCACTGTTCTTTTTTTACACCATCATCAAAGTGCAACCATGCAAATGTAAGCCTTATCTGTTTGTCAAATACTACGTACCAACAAATACCTACATTTGATTTTCTATTATGATTTTTTCATCAATTTTCTAACGTTTCTTTAAAGCTGCGAATAAAGAACTCCCCTCTGCCAAAAGTAAATAAATATTTTACACATTTTTAACACAAAGACCTTTTGTGCTACAGAAGTACCTTTTGGTATTACTGTAACTACACAGATGTTTTATTTCCACGAAAGTTACTTGAACAATGCAAAACTTAATTATTCATTCGGTAGCTGCACCAGTTTAGCACGTTTGAGCAAAATACAATTTAGGGAAATTCCATGGGGGAATGATGGAAAGCTAACAGCCCTGGAAATGGGCCACCTACATTGAGGTTGCAGAATATCTCGAACGACCAAAAATAAGAAAGAAAAATAAGATTCGATTCCAGCCGAATGTCGTAGAATAAGCGATAGACAAAATAATCTCCTCTCGGGGTTCTCCAGTTCCCTTTGCCATACATTCAATTTCCATTATTACCGTTATCTACTCATTAGAAGACATGTCGCCCTCAATGACTTCAGCAGTTCAAGGGCAACTAAAGATTAATAAAGTAAAAATAAACAATGTATAGGAAATTAGATAGGCAGACTTTGGAATTACTTGTAGAGATATTGAAATAAAATTATCTTCTTAGGTAATAAATGTGCGGATGTAACGAGTTGTTGAACCAAATGGCCTTACTATAGTATATCCCAGAAGAAAATGTCCAATCTACCTATTAGATGGGATGTGGGAGGGGGCGGATGGCCCAACGCGGAGAGAGTAGCAAAGCCTTTGTATCGGAGAAGCGGATGCAGTATTGGATGCAGAGAAAAATGTTACTGAATGCCGGAGAAAAAGTAAACAATCAATACATTGAAATTTTTACAAGCCCCTATATAAGAAAATTAGATAGGCAGCCTTTGGAATTACTCGTAGAGATATTGAAATTACAAAGAGCTTCATTGGTAATACACGGTGTGGATGCAACGAGTTACTGAACCAAATGGTCTTGTGTGTGTGTTTAATATATATATATATATATATATATATATATATATATATATATATATATATATATACACAGGGTATTTAGTTTATCTTGCAACTCATGTCTGAGAGCACATGTTCTTGGTTGGTAATTTGGCAACCGCGTCTCTTTTACACCATTCAAGACAGCCGTGCCTGGCACGTCAGGACAGCAGAGGAGGCAACCGTCAGGTCATAAGCTGCAGCAAATTTCCTGTTTCTTTGTTGATCCCTTTCAAGAGTGTCGGCGAGCAGGTACACGGCTCTCATGCCGAAATCTTTTCACACTGCACAGAGTGGGTGGGGTGGGGTGGGCTGAGGCATGAGCGTGGAAACAAAACGTCTCTTTAAGCAATTCTGCCCAATATGCTGAAGAAACAAAACTGTAATATTCATGTGGAGGGGAGTTATCGATTTATTTACAGCAACGTAACAATAATTATTTAAGTAAAGCCAGCTCAGAAAGAAATCGAAAAGATATATCGTGAAATATTACTGCCTAGCTCTTCATTTTATAACAATAATAATAATAATAATAATAATGTATTATTATTATGGAATCTGCACATTAAGCAAATAAGAAAACTTTAGTAACAGACAATAAACATACCTAGAAATGTTATGAGAGTAATTACCGCAGAGGCCAAAAGTTAAAAATCGAGGTGGAGCGTAGCGGAGCCGAGATTTTTTATTTGGACGAGGCAGTAATAACACTAACATTTTGTGCATGTTCAGCATTTTATCTGTCAATCTCACGATTTATGCGAAAATTTATATTACTGCGATAGTAAACATATGAATTCTGTTGTTGCGGCATGTTACTATGATATTGTGTGGTATTGCTTGCGATATATCTATTTAAACAATATTCGTATACCGTGGTTTGAAAAAAGATGGATACAAATAATTCTCCTGAAGTTCACGATAACTAAAGAAATGAAGTTCGGTGAGGAAGTTGGCGCGTCGATTTCCAGTGGCGACACCTCAGATCGTCAGTAAATATGATTACCGAAGAAGAGTTTCATTTGATGGAATGCGAGGAAAATGAAATTAATTTACCTAAAACACATTTTAACTGCACTATTAAAACCTATTACAATGAACAATAATTATCTCAAAAACTAATATGAGTTACTTTTATTTTGAATTATTTGAATCTGATTTGTTTTCTACACCGACTTGTTTCTTTCTTAATAAACATTTGATTTGCGATGAATCAATGGTTGTTTATTCACGTTGCCAAAGATGTTAAAACCCGATGCTAAGGATGTTAAATTGCTTAACATACAGATAAGTACACGCCTGTAGGGTTGCATGTTAAAATGGGCTAAAGACGCATGTGACCGATAAAATTATTAAAAATACTAATAAAATGTAACTAAGTAGTACATTAATAATTATTGAAAATAATGAAAAAAAAGAAATAAAATATAATTATCTTAAAATGACAAAAAAACTGACTGTCGAGTAAATGCTCAAAGTGACCACCGTTTATGAAGAGACAGGCGTTTACTCTTTTCAGTGTATTGGATGCAGTACGTTGAAGAGTAACAAGGACAGAACACGTGCTTTCTCTTTCTTCCAACTAAAATTAGACACATTCTCTCAGCCCGAAATCTGAGGGCACACGACCGGGCTTCGCTAAAAGTGAAAGGGCGTCGAAGGTATTTCACGCGTTGCCAAATTGGCAAAACAAGAGTTTGTGTTTCCAGACCTGGGTTGCAAGATACGATAAAGACCCGGTATATAGTGATATACCAAAATATTATGTATTTCTTTAATAACATTTGCTGTAAATGGGTTGGATAAAAGGGTCTGCAAATGGCGATATACAGCCTTAGCAACGCCGGCATGGTGGTTGGCAAGGTAAATAAACTGCACTCAGGCGTTGAATAGGTGGGGGTGCTAGCTAGATAGACAGATAAAATAATGTGGGATTGGTCTGAAAAGGAATGACTGTCGAGGGCGTGGCTACTTGGTTTGATAAGAGGGGGATGGATTGGCTAAGGGAGAATAGACTGTCAAATTTTGTCGTTTTTGTTTAAAAAAGAGGAAAGAAGGACGGATACCGAAGCGTTGAGGCCGGAAAAACGGCGGAGAACAGGACATTCTGATAGAGGTCGTCGAGTAGTACAGATCGCTCGCGAGTATAATTTTAGTGAAGCGGGACTTGTAAGTTTTGAGTGAGACTTAATAGTTTTTTCGGACTCTGAAAGTTAATGTGCAGAAGTGAATTCGCGTAGGACTTGGGAAGTTTCTTTTATATTGCGGTGTTGGACTTTAACATTTTACCATTAGTTGGGGAAGACTAGGAACTCTGAATATCAAGTAAGAACCGGTAGATATTCTAGGCAGTGAGGGCTGGATGCGTCGGCAGCGTCGCAAGATTGGAAGAAAGGAGCAGTACTTGGGATCATCTCCATTCAAGTGGGAAGATACTGCGGACCGTCGTCGTTCAAGACGTTAGATAAGTACTGCAGTACAAAAGTTTTATTTAAAAAGGTCATGACCTAGAACAATTGTCAAAATAGTTAAATAAATTGTTGAATTTTTCTTTTGGAAATGAAAAGATTTTCATTTAGTCAATCACACTTGTTAAGTAGTTAGAAATAGATAATTATTCCCTTTCAGATTCCTCGCTATACTGTATAGTTGGCAGATCAAGTAATCGGCTATCTAGGCGATAGCGATTATCTATAACGGGACCCATTGACCCAGCTAGCCGGACATTTATCCATTTGTTAAAATTAGCTGTGGAAGCATTGGTTTTAATTAACGTAACCTGTTCCTGGCGCCCAAAAATTTACTATAAATTCGGAACGGGTCACGATTATAACCGTTCTAAGGTGAATGATGCCAACGATCTCGTAATAGTTCATGACGAGACATTGTCGGTACATTTCAATATATTGATTCATGTTTAGGGGAATTAAAATTCATGTCAATAAGTGATGTAATGAGTAGATGGTAGTGATAATAAAATGGAATGATGATGAAATAGTGGAATGAGAGGTAGATAAAAATGGAGAACCCCGAGAAAACCTACCGAAGGAACTGGGGATCGAAGATGAAAGGCATAAGCTACAGCCACTACGCCACGAGCTCTCCACTTGGCCATGAAGTTTAGCATATTTTTATTTAAAGAACGAGCCTTACCATGCTGCACTAATTGGGTTATTTGGACGTCCGGGCGGGTCGCCGACTCTTGGCGCGGACTGTACCCTTTCCCAGCGGCCCCGTGGTGGAATGCGCGGGAGCCGTTGGGGTAGGGGGCGTGCATGAATGGAGTCCGTGTGCGCGGGGGTGGCTGGGGCCTATCAGAGCGGCGCGGGGGCGGGCAGGTCCATGGGCTTAGAGTCGCGCCGCCGCCGCCGCGCCGCATGAAAAGCTGAGGCGGAACAGGACGCGCAATGTGACGGCGGGCGACAAAGACGCCCTCTTAGCTGTCAGCCAGGCAGCGCCCCGCCGGAGGAATGAGAGTGCGAACGTGGAGATGTGTCGGGTTCATTGCAATGGAGCAGGAGAGAGACACTTCTAGATGACATAAGAAGAAAAAAAAACGGTGGTGCTACCCAGTGGTTGATTTGTAAAATTTTAGGTCTCTGAACTCTCCCCAAATTTATTATTAATTTAATGGGAATAGTTATATATTTGTAATATTTAATATTTATAAATCAAACATAACATTTAGCAACAGTGACAGCACTGGCTCCATGAGAATGTAGTAATAGTAATAATAATAATAATAATAATAATAAATAGGAAATACAAAGTAGTTTGTATAATATCGTGTTTTACTAATAATTTTATACATTCGTATAAATGATGCAGTTAAATGGAAAATTATTTAATTTTGAATTTACGAGAGTTGGTCGAACTAATATTAATAATAACTTACACTGAAAATTAGGCAAAAATTACATATATTTTGAGAAAGCATATTTGAAATGATTTTGAGATGTAATATTGAGAAATACATTACATTACGACAGAAATCTCTAGCCTCAATTCTGGAGGTGTGGAATGTATTCGAAAAAAATGTAACTTTTACAATTTTCGAAATCCCAGAATTTTAGTGAAAATTCACCTACGCTACAAATTTGATCCGCTTATTTTGGTGTAATCACAAGCAAAAAATGTGAAGGAAAAAATTTGAATCTATTTTGTGAGATAATTCAAAAATGTAATATGGGTTGTAAATTATTAATGAGCACTATTAATTATTATATGAGCACTATATGTATGTTGTATTTATATGTATGTATTTGTACTTTATATAGCCCTGATGAAGGTCGAATATACGACCGAAACGTCGGCAATGTAAGACGTCTTATTACTAAGTTGACCTAAACTCATGAACCTCACAATCATAATCAATATGGGTTTGTTGTAAATTGCCCCTCAAAATTAAAAGATCTCTTAAAGAACTCTAAAATTTAAGTACATAAGTACTAGCCCCTGCTATTCATACTCAATACTGTATCTGGATCGAGGTTGCAATAACTAGGTTTACTAATGACAAATAATATATCTCTATTAGAAATTAACATTTATATTTGGAACAAATAATTTGGAGGATAGAGCTATTTACAAGCAAATTGTTTCAAATTAAGAATTTTCTACAATTTTTTCCTTTAACGTTAAGGTGTAAATTTAGACATTTCGCCACCTGAGTTGTGAATTTCAGTTCAATAATTTTGCAGGACATGCGATATTCTGTTTCCAATGTAAAAATTGGTTTCTAATCGTTAATTTGTGTAATGAATCAAACCTATTGGGTCATTCGACAGCATGAGCCTTGTAATCACAAACGGATATTGTCTGTTATCACATAATGTGAACGCAATCAACTTTGTGTTTATGATTTGACCCTTTAAAAATATTCATCTAGAGGTCACTAAAAGATAAGGACAAAAGTAAGCCTGTATATTAACAAGATAGTTTTTACAATTCACTACTTCATTTCTTTCATAGCAACGCAGCATTGTTCAATGTATTGAATATAATAATGCTCGCACAATAGGTTTTAATCTGGAAAACTAATAGGCCCATCAATAACTTCGCAAATAAAATGCCATTCACTGAAATTTGATCGAACTGTTTCAAAGAAACAAATACCACTTGTCTTCTCTACTATCTTATCACTTTTTTAGCATTTAAAAGTATTGGTACTTATTTAATTTCAATTCTGCTGGCATATTGCATATTGCTTTAATCTATTTTATGACCTTATTCACTGACGTCTTTTCACCTGATAAAAAAGTACCAATTCATGAATATATAACCTGCTAATATTGACAATACAAACGTCAAAGGAATCAAACGTTGTAAATGTATTACGTGAATAAAAGGAATGGCAGTGTAATAAAAGATTTTTAAAAATTTAGAAACGCTGACAAATTTCCAGAGTCGCTTATCAATGAGCAACCAAACGTTAAAAAAATAGTAAATCCGTAACAGTCTTAAGAATACTACGATTTTTAAAATTAAGTATATTCATGAAATATGTGGTGTTAATTCAGCTTTAAACTAGTGGTGCAACAAATGACACATACTTTCCCGTATTAGTTTTCTATTTCCTTTGCTGTCCGCTGCCCAAAGTACAATTTTCTATTTCCTTTGCTTGCTTCTTCCGCTGCCCAAAGTACAATTTTTTTACCTTTTCTTAGTTTTTCCCTTTCCTAATAGTAGAATAAAAATATTATTTTAATAATATTAAAGGACAGTATAAACTCGTCCTAAATGGCAATTTCCTTGAAAAAATGTGGAGCAGTTTTTAAGAAAATGGCGTTTCAACGCCACTGTAAATTCAGAATTTGAAGCTCTTTTTCACAGAAAATGTTAGAAATTCAATAGTGTTTACAAATCAATTGGAATGTGCATATTTAATATGAGAGATCTTTCAAAAAATTACATTTGTGTAATTTTTTAAAAAACAAAATAATACACAAAAGGATCTTACGTCGTATTAAATAGTGCAATTAATACTATTCGTTCGAAAAGTCTGAAGAAAAAAATTGGAGCCATTTACGAGAAAATGGTGTTTGAGCGTTTCTGAAAAAATACGGAATTTTGAGCTAGTTTTCACAGAAAACGGTTGAGTTCTCGAGAAACTTTGCTGAACTTTATTTAAAGCACATGTACGCGTAAATATAATAATGTGAACAAATCGCCACTATTGTAAATATTACAGACGTGAGAGAGTAAAAAAAATACATTTTTGTCATTTTTAAAAAAACAAAGGATGTAGCAAAATGGCGTTTATGTCATCTCATAGAGTACATTAGGCACTATCTCTACCAAAAGTTTAAAGAAAAGATTTGGAGCTGTTCTTGAGAAAATCTTGTTTTTGTAATTTTTTTAAAATTGCAAATATTTCGCGCAATATTGCTAGAAAACTACTAAAATTTTCAAAAAATGTACTAGACTTCAATGAAAGAACTCACTTTGGAGAAAATATTTTATTTGGAGGAAAAATCTCTATTTTCAATTCTGTAGTCGTAGGAAGACGCCGAAAAAATTTCAAGCTTTTGCAATTTTCGAAAATTCAGAGTTAATCGTGAAAATCGGACAGATGCCACCTTAATAAGTGTATTTTACTCTACTCTTACAAGAAATTTAAAGAAAAAATTTGGAGCCGTTTTTGAGAAAATTTTGAAAATGTCGGGGAGGCTTCATGTAAAGTCACCCTAAATTTTGAAGAAAGGTTTTCGAAATCGCGGTGCGTCGAGTGGAACCAGATCGACCAGGGAATATTCATTTTGGAAGAAATCTGACGGACGGACGTTTTGAAAAAAAAACTTTTTGGTATCAGGGGACCCCAAAACGTGTATTTCCGTTAAAATCTCGAAATCGATTTTCCACAGCATTACATAACTTTACCTATACATACGTATAGGGAAAGTTACGTACGCGTAAATATAATAATGTGAACAAATCGCCACTGTTTGTAAATATTACAGACGTGAGAGGGTCAAAAAATTACATTTTTGTCATTTTAAAAAAAAACAAACATACTTCGTATTTACGTATATATACGAGAAAGTAAAAATCCTAAGTATTTTACATACACCTTCTTTATATGTAAATCTAATATCTATTGTTTTTATATCAAAAATATGTATGGGAGAGGTCTGAATTCTTATTTGGTATTGACACCCCCCTCCCCCGAAATACTTTCTGCATCTGTCCCTGACTCATACTTACAAGTATATAGCGCGGTGGGAAACAATTTCGGAGTCATGCTGCGTACGCAGGGCATTATCGCAGCGGATCCTATTTCAAGGGCAGCACTCGACGCTGATAAGACATCGCGTGGTGGAGGTGCGACTTGTAAGATAATGAAATCACGTGCATGGTAGGAATGTAAGATATCAGATAATGCAGTTTTTTGTGGTATTCAATTTGTTGCGCATACTTGGAACCTCTGAGACACGGCAATTAAATTGGTCAATTAATTGGTTGGAGTCATAGTTCTAGAGCAAACTATAATATAATGAAATGATAGTGAACTTAATTGCTGTTACAGATATGTAAAAATAGTCGGATTACATGAGTCGGTGATCGGGGATTTCATCCAATAACACGGGGTTAAAACGTGTATAATGTGTAATGTGTGTTTATTTTTAAAGAAGCTAACAGAAATCATTATGTGCAAATCATTAGAATATTTACGAACACGATAGTACGAATACAGAATTACTAACGAGTATATAATCCTTAGATACGTGTAACATAATGCCTTATCTGATCGCCTTGTTAACATTTCGACACATTGACTTAACTGTACGATTCTTTGATTAATGGCATTACATTGACTTTGGCAGTACCTTTTCCTCTTCGGGCACAGTAATGGGCCGTTTCTCCTTCCGCAGCAAGCTTTATTATATTACATATAACAATGAGGTAATTAATCCTCTCTGATCACCCAAGTAAACAGCTTAAAAAAGGCGATCGGATAAGATAAGAAATTGATGCACATTTACACATTAATAGGCTATAACTGAAAAATGATGCTTCGTGACAGAGTGGATTTTTGTTTTCATTTGGAAAAGGGTGAAGAGAGATCACCTTTTAAAAGCTTTCTGTGCGTGAGTAATGATGCCGTGTTTCGTGACGAACAGACGGTGAGGGCGCAACCGGATTACTCAGAAACGTCAATATGATTTCTGCTTCGCCACTGACAAGCTATCATGGCAACGTCATAACGAAACAGCACGTTGCCTTGGACATCGAGTAGTTGTGGACAAGGCAAGCGAATCCCGAAGGCGAGGAGATTTATGAAATGTCTAAGAAGAGACAAAAAAGGATAAAAAAGACAATGTTGTTCTTTATAAACGTATTTATAATATTTTAGATACTAAATACTTTTAGATGTGGACTAAAGATCTCGTTTTAGATACACAGCAAGACAAAAGAATGCCGTTGTTATAAATACTTTTATTAGAAACAATTTTGCTCGTTTTTATGCCTTACCTAATAAATTTTAAAAAGTATATAAAGAAACAAATGTGTAGCGATTAACTACTTTATGTTGATATTATTAACCGGCACGGTCACACTCTCACATTTTGTGAGAGTATTCGCAAGGAATTTCAAAGCACTCAACGAAGTTACAGCAACTTGTTATTCACACCCCTAGTTGATTTCTAGAAATGGGGGGGGGAAATGTTGATTCAAACCCTCTTTCTGATGTACAATGTTTTGCCTAATATATTTTATGACAAGTCATATGTTGTAATTTTGTGTACAATAGTAATATTAAGGTTCTGCTATCACAATTCCAGCGATTTAATTTGCTTTCCTGATGGCAACCCAGGATCGGCTGCGATTTTACTTCTTCCTAACTATGAACCATATCTCTAAAGATTATGGACGATGCATAGTTGTTTACGTCCATCGTGTTGAATTTTGATAAATTAACGTGCGTTATAAATTAATTTATTTTGTGATTGTTAGAAATTCGAACTCCCTGCTAAAAAAAGTCAGAAGGCAGTAGTTTGCATGCCTAATGAGCAATCCGCTGTTGGATATCGGGGCCATGAAAAAGTTCTGCATGAATGGCGTTGGCGCGACCCGGTCAATTCAATTGGCGATTAATTGGCGTTTGGCAGTTAGCAGCCATTGGTCTGGTCGCTGAGACACGCCGGGGCCGGGCCGAGCCGCGTGGTCCACTTTCTCAACGCGCTCGGGCAAACCGCACTCAAACCACGGGATTCTCCTCCCCTTGTTCCAAATTAAGCAGTGCGCATGATTGCTGATCAACCAAAACGTTTTAGGCATCAAAACTTTTTAGTTCTTGCAGACCGACGAAATAATGAGAAGAAATAGAAATGGGAAGTTTCAATATTTTGAATCATATCTGAAAAATACAATACATTTTTAAGCATGCACTAAATTAAGGGAGATCAAAGAAACTGGAATATGCAAAAATGGCTTTTTTTTCTCCCAGAATTTTTAGACATGAAGTAAATCAAGCTGTCGTGATATTTCATGTCTTCTCAGTACTGTTCGTTTGTTGATAAATAATTATCGGGGGACACTACTTGGTAATATTGCTACTCAAAATAGTTCGAAAATTAAGAATGAAAAACAAAAACTCAGATTCAATATCAACACATCAAATACCGAATTTCATCTATAAATTTGGACACTTTCTTGAAAATATGTGGTTTCTTAGAATCTCGCTCCATTATAACAACAATTCTTGAGGAATCAAAAGGCCGAAAAGCCATCGAACTTCATTGATTCGTTTCCCGGGCCCTGACAAGAATCCAGGAACTCTGTCCACTCGAACAAGATTTTCCGAATGCAGTTTCATCATTCAAAGCGATCATAGAAACGATGTTCCGTATATGTCAACCCGTTTGTTCTGTTTATTGTAACGTACTTAATTTTCAAAAATGCACACCTGCATTTCATAGCTGACATCGAAGAATGATTGCAATATCAATAATCACTACTACTCACTCATATTCCTATTACGTATATTAAAATCTTAATTTTTACTGGAGTCACACCACATCAGTATCGTTATATTATTACAAATTCTGAAATTATTCCACATTCAACATTCCACTTTGGAAAATCCATAAAAATAATTTTGGAAAATTCCTAGTTGATTGTAGTATTCTCTAAGAGCACCTGCGCGTGTTCTCCTTCAGCTTCACTTGTATGAAGTGTTTTAATTTTTGCAAAAAAATTGTTTTAGGAAAACTGCTCTCTTGCGAGGCTAGTCTACGCCTAACTTAATCAGTCGATCTCAAGTAGCAATCATTTTCTAATTAATTAGTATGTCGACCATTCCTCAATTATATTTATGTAATAATTATTTACATCTATAATTCATACACAACCACTCGTATGGAATGGTACATTCCGGCACAGGTTGTCTAATTTCCTCCTGGCTTCAGCCGAACACAGACAAGTCTCTAAATAAATGAAAGGACACCTCAAAATCATAGAATGTTCATAGTTGCAACATTCAGATTGATGGTCGTTCCTTACGTTCACTAGCCAAAATTTTCACCGCCAAAATGTTTAAGGGGATAGACCAGTGAACGTGTGACAGAAAAATATTCACAAAGTACTCCTCCGATGACAAAACATTTCGCGGAACACTATTACAAACTGTTGGTACTTTCCCAACGACATGAAACTAGTCCTTCATTTGTCCATTCTTTTTTTTAACTTTAATTGCATAATTAGTGCATTTCAACATTAGCAACATCTAAAAATAAACCATTAATTGATGGCATGACATTATAAAAGGGGTGATTTTAATGCGTTAGAGGGTCCCAAGTTCCCGGAGCAAGTTTCCGGTGCGGGCGGAGGGTTCGGGTACTCACGCAGCACGACGAGCAGGCTGTCAACGAGCGTGGAGAGCAGCGGCACGCGGCCCACGGTGAGCGAGGAGCCGCTGACGCTGGCCATGCTGGCGGCGACGGAGGAGGCCGGCGCGCGCGCGGGGGCACGGTCGGGCCTGGAAGCAAGCACACGCGCGGGACACCCGCGCCGGCAGCTCGCACGCGCGCGTTTGGACGGAGGCGCGCCGAGCAGCGGCACCGCTTATCACGCGGGTTCCCTCCCGCCGCGCCGCGCCTCGCCACGCCCCGCAGTCGCCCGCCCGGCCCTGACAAACTCCGCCCACTCCCCGACCCCCGCTGGGCTCACGCCTCCGCAAGCTACTTCTCCTCCCCCACGGCCCCCCGTCTGGCACACCCCCGCGTGCCCCCCGCATGTCCTCGCCTGTGCCAACTTCTCCTTGCCTGTCAGTCCCCTGCCTGTCCTGTCTGTCCCCTGCCTGCCTGTCCTGTCTGTCCCCTGCCTGCCTGTCCTGTATGTCCCCGCTCGCCTGCTTGTGTGTCCTGTCTGTCCCAGCCTGCCTGCCTGCCTGTCCTGTCTGTCCCAGCCTGCCTGCCTGTCCTGTCTGTCCCAGCCTGCCTGTCTGTACCCTGCCTGCCTGCCTGCATGTCCCCAGCTTGCCGGACCCCCTGCCATCCGTGTCTCACCGACCCCTCCTCCGCCCGGTCCCCTGTCCTCCTTGTTCCTTCGCCATCCGTGTCCCCGGTCCCCCCGCCATCCCTTCCCCAGCCCAAACTCTTGCGCTAGGGGGCCGGCAGCAGCCACGTGAGCGCGGGGAAGCGGGTCGCCGCCGTCGCCGCCGTCAAAGGTCGCGGGCGTGGGAACGTTGGGGAAGGTTGGGCGCGGGCGGGGAAGACGCGGGGAAGAGACGGGAGGGGGCCCCTGGGACTGCACGGCACGGGGGCGGCAAGGGCGGAGGAAGCAGACGCGGGAACCGCCGTACGCTGGTCGTGGCACGGGGGTGGGGGGAAGGGGGGCTTGTTGGAAGCAGTGGGGCAGGCGCCAGTGCGTTACGTGTCCGCCAACCGAGACGGGAGGGATTGAGGACAGGAATGGGATCCGGGGGAAGCCTTTCGGAATTGCGTGCATCATGCATGACACATACCAGCATGAGTGTGTAACAGACTTCTCTTCAGTCGAGGACTCACAGGGACTTTGAGTCCAGAGTTTGTAAATGTGTGCACTATTATTTTAAATCAATTATTCTTGGCAAAAGATAGGATTGATTTGATCGCTACCGATTCGCATTGCCTTAAGCTAACTGCACGAAATCTGTTACGTTCAACTTCGAGAATGTACAGATCTTTCAATGTAATTTAATGTCGATGAATACGTTATCTGAAAGAATTTTTGTTAAAAGATTAGGCAGACCAAGGTGGCAATGGAAAGTTAAAACACGATAATACATATTTGAAGAAGATTGAGAGCGGATGCCAAAACATAATAATGTTTGTATAAATTTAACTTAAACTTCTTACAATTGGAAGTACGACCTGAAAGAAGCTATGTTTAGTAATGTCCTTGCTGCGTTGATATGCATAGCGATACTCCAAATTTACATGTGCTATTTACACACTATTTCTCAATTATGAGCTATTTTTCCTCCTCTTTTTCCTTTCCTTGTTACTGTCCTACCATATATTGTGTAAGTTTCAATTTGTAAAAAATATAATAAGTATCTTGCAAATGATAGGTAAAGTTTGTGGCGTCATTGGGATGTTGTTATGAAAATGCTCATTGTTAGTAGTATTTGGAAGTTTATAATTTAATAATAATTATATTAAATAATATATGAAAGGGAAGTTGTTTACAATGGTATGTGTTACACAAAAAGTAATACTATTGGAGTGATTACCCAATATTGGCGTGAATTCAATCCCAAATTTGGCATGAATTCTTTTGAGCGACAACGAAACAAATATAGTGCAGTTGCATTTCAAAATGTGACCCAGAAATGCGCTTTAAAAAAATCAAAATTGCGTATTGAAGTTCCCGCAGCAAACCTATGGTCGCTTGCCCATTGTTGAAGTCAAAATATCGAACAAATGAATCGAGTGCAGAGAACTGCAACTGTCTACGTGTACAACTCAGGCATTTTAGCAGAAATATAACGTGTAATAGACGGATTAATTAATTAATGTTATTACAAATTGAAACAATTATTGAAAATGTATTTTATCTCTGAGTGGTTGTTTATTTTACATTCAATTGCTTAATGTTACTGTTTCTATTTGATAACCTTCGCCAGTTTTCTTTGCGTACTAGTCCTGTACGATACTAGAAAGGTAACTCTGTAATAAACCTTAAGGTGCGTTTACACGAAGAGACAAAGTCTCCTAACTTTCATGAAGTTAAGAGATAAACTCTCTCAGAAGGCTTTACACGATGCGAAATATCTCCCGAAACGCGAGTCTCCTAACTCACGGGAGAGTCGTTTCCTGAGATCTCTCCGGAAAGTATCTCCTTGCCGTTTACACTTGATACAAATGTCTCTGGATGTTCTTTGGCGCCGCCATGTTGAATAAGCAGCTGGTGAGCAGCGGCGAGCAGTTTGAGGTTAGAAAGTGACAACTCTTGCAGCTACCTGCGCCAATTTAATAATTTTGAAGAAACGGAGGAAATGAAAGAGACAAGTGTGAGCTTAGTAGTGAAGAGCTGAGTAGTTATAAAACTTTGATTGCAGAATTGCAGGAAGAGAATTTTAAAAAAAATTTCTACCTGTTCAATTGCATTACAATTTTCCAGTGACAAAATAAAACAAGTTTTAATTTATGAATCACTAAAAATATCTTTTCGAAAAGGTGATCAGATTCGAGAAAATAGTTTTGATCGAATGTAAAGTTTTGAAAATGGGTGAAGTTGATAATTTGTTGTAGAAATTTGTTATGAAGTTAAGTATAAATGATTTGAAAGAATCAATCTTTTAATTCTCTGTAAATTTGTGTATTTGATATAAATTAGGGAGCATGTAAAATTTTGCGAAAGAATTTATTAAGTATTGGTAGTAGAAGCATTATACAATATATGGCAGGCGTAGGAAAGAGAAGGCCTAATTATAGTTTCATATAACAAATTTCACAATTAATTCGTAATTTGGAGTTTTTATTTATTAAAGGAAATAAGCATTATAATACAAATACTATTGTTACTATTATTATAAAGGATATAAAGGAGGATAAAGTTATGTACAAAAAACTCGTATGTTTTCAACTCCAGAAGGACTTTGTCATTTTTATACTCCAGAAGGACTTTGTCATATTTATATATAATTCCCGTGTACAATTTCCCCCGATGAACAGAAATTCACGGACCACACCGGAAAGTTGCACAGACACCGACAGACGCAGAATAGCTTGATCGAGCACGTGGACACATACCAAGAGAGCAAAAAGTCTTCAAACTCTCTTTGAATACTATTTATCTCCCAGGAGATACGATTTCTCATCGATACCAGAGCTTTACACTGCTCTCTCGTGGAGACTTCGAAACTCTCTTG
>JAHLJT010003656.1:89913497-89923948 GCA_031308135.1 Acheta domesticus
AGAAATATTTCAGTGTACGTCTTTGAAAAATAGGCATTCTTCCTTAAAGTGCATTGTAGTGGATCCAACGATCGACATGACGTTCATCTATAAGAACATTATTGATTAGATCGAATCGAAGAAATATAAAAAAAAACTTACTTCAGAGAAACGAAAAAACTTTTTTTCAGAGTTTAGAATGAATGCACATACGACGCAAAGGCATTGTTGGAGCTATCTAACAGCGATTGTTTGCAACTTTCATCGCCGTTACGTTGCTATTATACTGCAAGAGCTAGAGCACTCCTGAACGTCAAACAATATAGCAAAGATTTTTCCTTGTTTTCTCCTTTGTGAAATTAAGGTGTTCATCAAGTAATTTCATAAGATGACTTTCACAATGATGCAAACATTTCCTGACACAAAGGTAAACAACAATTTGCTGTAAAAGCTTTAATCGGAAAAGCTATCGCCACTTGTAATTACTTTATCCTCAAATTCGCGATTTAATCTGTAAATCTAATTATTATTATTATTATTATTATTATTATTATTATTATTATTATTATTATTATTATTTTAAGCGTTTCTCTCCCGGGATTCAAGGTTTAAAGGGTCTTTAGACAAACCACATTCGTAGCTCGCGCCCGGTCCGTGACCCGTTTGTTAGGGTACTGTTCCGGCATTCTTCTGGAATTAATCGGAGAAAGCAGGGCAAATCAGCGATTAGAGTAGCCGACTGCTAGATTTTCCTCTAGACGGCGGCAGCTGGATTCCAACCAGTTATCTAGTTGTGTCGAAAATTCTGCCATCGTCGGGACTTGAACCCTAAGACCTTTCGGACAGTGACTTCAGTTGATGCCCTGAGCCACCATGCAAGAGCATTTTTGGACTTACCAGTTAGAGACTTTGCAATGACAAAATAGAATGTAGAATTTAAGAGACAATTCTATAAATGCACAATCTTTCATAACGAACGACCACGCAGCATAAAGTCCTTAATCTCCCCACACCTATGCATTCCACAGCTTTCAACAAGCTTCTTATTGTGGAATATGATAAGTTCTCCACAAAGAAGGATGTGGTTTCACTTCTGAGGATCCAGCCCCAACTCTGCCGTCCCTCTTCCCTTGCTCCCTCCCTCTCACCACTTTTTTTTCTGCCGCCTCCCCTATCTTACATTGAGGAAAGCGGTTTATGCGGGTTGCCCTCTCTGACCTTGCGGCGTCAATGAAGAGCAAGGGGTGTTTTTTACTGCATCGGGGCTCCAGAATTTGAACTCAACAGCGGCAGTGGGTTCAAATTACTGAGCATCCAAACGCTGTGCAATGTAGACAAATATTTGCTTTTTTTCCTGCCTTTGTCTATTATGAAGGCTTTTTAAGGTTTGATGTGTGTATTTGTATTTGTGTACAGAATGACTTCCTATTAAAATGCCATTGGAATCAAGAATTGCTCATTGTGTAATGAAAAGAAACACATTTTAAAGAAAAGGGAATTAGGACTATCTAAATGTAGTGTTTACAGAAAATTTGACTAGTGGCAGCATCCAGCTTTAGTGCTTCTTCATTATCTCAAGAGCTTGATAGCTACTTTATTTCTGTAGATAGTACCAGATGGAAGGGAGATAAAGGGATGTTCTCATCCATGAAAACCCAACTATTTACACTCAAATGTTTCTTTTGCGGAAAACAATTTGGAGAAATTTTTCATAATGCCGTAGGGACAGCATGATAAAAATATAATTATATTTAATGATATTAAACCCTTTAGCAGTTATTCCAAAATGATCGTTCAAGATAATTATTAAAAATAATTTAACAAAAACAAATGTTTGCTCCTCCTAAAGGGTGGAATGAATGTTTTCACATGATCACAACGGCCACAACATTTCAAGATGAGATTGAGATGATTAGGGCAATAAAAACTTGCGAAGCAATTACTGGGTTTGTTCATTCAAAGAAAACAAAATGTGAAACGAAAGTTTGATAGCGGTAACGTACATTGCTTACTAGTTACAGCAATGATATAACTCAAAATCTGGTGGTAATGAGTTATTAATTCAAATAAACAATTTTAGAAGCTCGGTTTAATAACACTTGTAAACGTTTCTGACATTTACTCGTAGCACTGGAGTATGGTGTATCACTGTTGCTCCACCGTATTTCACGTACGATATTTTACGATCATGAATTCCATGAAAGCATGACTTTAACTGCTTCATCAGTGACGAAATTCATCGATATTTTGTATTTTATCTCTCATTTTGCCACTTTCCAACAGGATTTGCACACAATTAAACGATGACAGCCGTGAATGATACATTGACCTTGGTGAATGTTATTTCGAATTTTCATTTCCTCACTTCTCCAATCTTATCGAAGATATATCGCAACGAGAACTTCCTGAACGCGAGCGTGAAATCTCACTTGGCACAGTCATGCACAAGGGTGTGAATCACGTAGTATGCATGAACATTCATGCCCAATGGCAGGTGTGTCACCCACGAGCTTTCCTAGCTCACCAAAATAGTACAGTAAATTGTTTCGTAATGGCTTGTGTGTTGACGCCGTGTCTTCCTTGTACGTCAGAAGCACTCTAGTAGGTCTCGTAGCTGTTAATGTCAGGCTTCCAAAATGGAAATTTTATTAGTTTCACGTAGAGAATTATCACCTTCACTCAATGTCTAAATATTTGCCGTCTTTCACGCGATGGTTCGTAGGAGAAAATTGATTCATTTATTCGATCTCCGCGAATCTTAACAGGGAACCTGCAGACACCAGTTCCTTTCTAGTTTCGATACATTTGCGTTGGACAGGTTCAGACGATTGATTTAACCCTTTCGTGACTGATTTAATTTTTTTTCGGCATTTTGAAACACAACTTTTATTTAAGTTACTTTTTAGTTATTTTTCATTGTTGATTACTGAAAATTGTTTTTAATGTTTAGTTTTTTAGAAACTGTTAGTGGGACATATTTGTCCCATTGGTCTTTATGGGTATGATGAAAAATAATACAAAGAAGAAAGTGAAGCTTTTTCTGTACTTTTGATTTCGAAACAATAGAATAATCAAAAAAGGATAATTAAATTTATTTCAAATAATATTTGGAAAAGCAAGAATGAATGCAATGAGTTACTTTGAAACCTTTGCCTTGTAACCGCAAAAACACGTATCGTCGTAAATATAGAAAAATTCCACAAATCAATTTAGAATGTAATATAATGAATTAAATAAATAAAAAGAAACATTAAAACCACATAAAACGCTCAGAAAAAAAGAAAACTGTAAAAATATGGGAACGTTTTGAAGCAGCGACGAGACCGAAAATTCGCAAAATCACTTTTAACAGAGCATTTGAAGATAACATTAAGCATTTACAAAAATGAATTATATTAATTAAACTAAATTTTTAACTACATAACTGAAATCAAACCAAAAGAAACCTTACAACAAAATAAAAAGCACAGGAAAAAATAAAACTATCCAAAACGAGGAAAGCAATGTGCACCATCCTCTGACAACGACAATATAATACACAATTCAAGATATGATTCGTAACCAAATATTGGAACGCACTCCACACACACTCCACAAGAGTGCAGAATGCATCAAGAGAAGGTAATGTGTAACCCAGCGAACTTCTCAAGGATTATATCTGGTGGGACATATATGTCCCTCTGGTCACGAAAGGGATAAAGGTTAATGAAGTGTATTTTTATCGGAGTAAAAGCTCATATACAGGAGTACATTCCGAGGATGAAAAGTACAAATTTCATTATTACGCGGAGAAAACATTTAGGGAACAATTTGAAAAATGAAAACTAGAGTTAAAAAAAACAAACAAGTTTGTCCATTTGATTAATGTAATCAGCTTTCTGTAACACATTCTATCACAGTTAACATTGACTAGCCCCTCTCACGATTTCCAAACTTCAGCCAACATAATTTAAATTAGATGGGAAAAAGTCTCTCACGGATATATTTTAAAGTGATTTGCGCTTTTTCAAAATAAAACTATGCTGTTTCTATCCATCAGCATAAAACATCTTCACTCATAATCAGCCAAACACATGAAGATATTTTGCTGAACACATTTCACACAGTCATTTGTTTATGTACATAAAAATACCCATACCACTCGAACACTTAAGAAGGTAAGACGATACGCTACAATCTCAAGGTGAAATCGTAAATTACTTGCGATTCGAAACGCCAAAGTTTTATTCCGTGTCTCTACATGGAACTAAAGCTTCTATAACATTTCATATACTTTTTCTACGTGCACACAAGAGTTTCAAATATTCTGCTTGACGTATTAATTTATTTTATAAATTTACTTTCCGTATTCGAGATTTTTTCCTTTCATATGACTTCATAACAATCACGAAAAATATTTTAGCCATGGTAGCTGGATAGAACCCAGCCACTGTCTGAAGGAGAATTCTAGCGGCCCGACTGCTCTGATCGGTAATTTTCCATGGTTTCTCCGTTCAACACCAGGCGAATGCCGGAGCATTACCTTAACAAATGGGCCAAGAACCTCGCGCGATCTTTCCTTCCCCTTCCATTTCCATTGTCTCTCCTAAACTATGTGAACTACATTATACGCACTACTCTATTGGCTATTACACGTATCGGGAGACCAGTCGGAAGGTTGGCTTGTCCCGACTGATGTGCCCCGGTATGAGGGATACCTCGAGGAGGAAAATTGAAGCCAGCAGGTGTGAATGTCGGTGCCGGATCTTCCGTTCCAGCGGGGGAGGATCACTGGCGCCTCCAGGGACTATACTTGTAGGACCAACGATCTTGGTAGTTGACGCGCCCGGAACCAATACTCACAATAAATATTAAATTAGCGCCCCAAAAATATAAATTAACATATAAATATTTAGTAATTAATTTTACTAGAAACGGAATTCACTGCCAAGACAGTAGAAATACGGAATCTCAGAAACAAAAGACAACACACTCACCATTTTACATTGCGCAGCCATCTAGTCCAGTCATACACGGAGAAAATCATGGAGGTGCCTAGTTGCCCTGAATCGACCGTAATGCGCGCAGATAACGAAACAAACTGATTCCGCTATCTCCTCATGAAGGAATCACTTGCATTGCGGTTCAACCATTTGGGGATTTCCTACGACCGCACCAACGTCTTGCCTATCCCTTCACTCAGACTTCCCCGAACAAATGACCGGAAGTGGTGTGCGGCATACGTTTACCACTACGCGGGCTTTGGAACGAAAGAGGACAAGGAAGTTGCCACAACCGCAACGAACGTAAATAGGAATTTTTAAAAGCTGTTGTAAATGCCTGCCAAATTGTAACATCAAGGGGAACTTCTTGTTTGAAATGTGGTAGGCAAACAAGGACGTATTAGAGGGATGAAGATAGAGGGTGAACATATTTCGATTGCATTCAGCGGCCAAAGTTTCCTGCTTCTTACATGTCCAGAAAGCCATAGCCTGATTGTATCCCGTTCGATTTCCCCCTCGAGTACTAGGCAGAGCTCGCCCAGGTAACACTGCTTCTACGTTAGTCCTTTTGCTTTCATATTTGAAGAGCATGAAAGTGAAAATAATAAATGCTCCTTTTTATTTCGTGTTACTCTTGTATTGTAATGGTCAGAGTAAGGAAAGCGTGTTATTTTTGAATTCAATTGAATCGAATGTTCTTAATTTATTGAAATTTGTTTCTACGTTTACCATGGGCTACGTATAGCAAGGAGGAGGGAATGGGAGTTCATGAGCGTCCATCGAAATATGCAGAATTAAAATAATTTTATTTTAGATCGATAACATACCAATTTCGAAGATCCTGCGTCGTTCACCGGTGGTAAATTTTCTCCACTAGTCGAAAGAAAACTCTTTGCGATACTCAAGAATGGAAACAACTAAATTGTTTCCTCCTTCCCCGTCCCAAATCACAGGCCGTGATGCAATCAGGCCTGTGATTTGGGGACCTTAAATGCTTCTCAGGGAGCCTAAAGTGAAAGAAGATTAATTAGATTTTTTGTCCAGTTATTCAATATGTCCAATATGATTGTCTAAAATAAAATTGGACAAAAAAATCTAATTAAAACCCAGCGACAGTGTGAAGACAGTAGATGATGTTGAAAAAGGATTAACTGCGAAGCGGATTTGACGTAAACTTGATCACGAGATGCAATCAGGCAATACCCTGAGGATGTTACGACTTCTTTCTTCATTAACATTTTTTCTATTAAGTTTTTACATGCAATGCTTCTCCAACATCCTGGAAGTAATATGTAGTACATTCATTCGCAAGGGTACGTTACGCACTTACAAATTGCGTTGACAGATTTACAGTTTGTTTCAAACCACATGTAACATAGCGTAAAAGAGGAAAAACTTTATGGCTTCTTTAACAGGAATCCTTATCAAACGTAAAAAATCAATGCGTGCATGAAGGCCGGAAGAAAATATGGGAGCCTCGAGGTTACCAGGTCATGATCACCTACCAAAATTTGAATAAATTGTTTACAGGTTTTATAATATTAATACAAAACTAAAACTATACTCAATGTAAAGAATGTGCATGACATCAATTCTATTATGAACATATTTTAAAGGTCAGGCTTTCAAATCTTGCGCGCAAAATTACTCTTCCTAAGGTCGTCGGTATGAATGATACATCGGTTAATTTTTGTTTAGAAAATAATCTTATATTTCTACGAATTCTCAGAGTATTCTCTCTTGTATCTCAGAGATGGAGGCAGGGTGGGAGCTGCACAATATTCTCCTCCAGTTCGAACCACAACCCAGTCTTGCTGAAAATGTTAGTTATATCTGCGAATGACGGATGATAGCATGGGTTCAGATCGAAAAGATTGCAACTATGCGATTGAATCAGATTAAGTAATAGAACACGAACCAGATTTGTAAGGAAAAGGTTCCAGATGTTCTAGCTCTGCATCTAGAGAAGATAGAAGTCATTTTCCTTCACCGACCGTGGTACGGTGCACATCGCTCCGCGGACACAGTTCTCATTTAGCAGCGATCGTGAACAGTCGTGTCCGTTTAGCGCGAGCAGAGCAGTGCGAACCTACAGTGGTAATGAATGGCGTACGATGTTGACCCATCAACAGGCCGGGCAATAAACCGGGCCTTACAATCTCTCATCAATTCTGATTTCACCGATGATATCAACAGTGCCGTGAATTGTGTGCAAACAAAACACCTCATCAGAAGAAAACATGGACGACACCGCCGACCCAGCCTCGAACCAGCAACGGATCGAGGACAGCGCGGCGGCTAACAACCCAGTTCTGCAAGGCCTCAACACGCAGCAACTTCTGAATCAAGATGGAAGCAATCCAAAAAAGAGGTTAGTCAGTGACCAATATGAACTCTCAAGACCCCAAAAGATTCAATTCCGATTCCAGTGCAAATATTGATCTAGAATACAGCTACGGAGTTGATACGCAAAATAGATTCAGTGAACTCGAAAAACTAGAGGAAAAACGTTTTGAATACGGCGAAGATAACTTCGACCGTCCGTCAAACAATAACAGAAAAAATTCCACCTATATATGTAGCAGAAACAACGAATCTCAAACACTTTATAATAGAAACTCAAAACCAATGTTACCAATAATTTCGTAACAGATATAAAGAACAGTAAAATAAAAATCAGTGCAAACAACTCTACAGACTTTCGGAAAATAATTAACTATCTTATACAAACACAACGAAAATTTCACTCATACAAGGGACCCGGCCAACAAAAAGTTTTCCCCGTCGTGTTCAAAAATCTACATCAATCATTAACTGAAACAGGATATATTTGCTGACCTAAAACATCGCCACCCTTTCATTGTTAAATATCACGAGACTTCATAAAGAAGGAACACCAATATCAGTGGTCGCAGCCGAATTCAATGGCGCGGAAACACTGAAACTATACTGCAAATAGACCAAATATGCAACCATCGAGTAACTACTGAAAAGCGGAAAAAACACAACGGTCCCATTCAATGTCAACGGTGCTTGGGACTACGGACTTACTAAAAATAACTGTAACTAATCCAATCAAATGTGCATTTTGTGCCGGTAACCACTATTCTGTGGCTGTGTCAAAAGAAAAATGAAAAACCCTGTGTGCGCAAACTGTTTCGGCGGTCACAAGGCCGATGTAAGAAACCCAACGTGTAGTTACTACAAGGACGTAATAGACAGAAAAAACAAAGCTAGTGTAAACAAAAGCAATAGAAATATTGTCAACACCTCGACAATCCCCCTCCACCCCCCTCCCAATCAATCACAAATCCAATTCCCAGACTTACTGCAGAACCCTCCCACCAGAAAATTTCACTCACATTTCCGAAATAAATCGTTTCCCCCCCCACCCACCTCGACCAAATATCCGGAACGGAAAATAATCATAGATCCCGCATACCTGATGCTCAATCAAATAATCCTATTCTCTCCACAATCATTAATTCCATCACAACTTGTATCATCAATTTCATAAATTCATTATACCGTCAATCATTAGTACCATTCAAAGTTCGGTAGCGGAGTACTTAAACAACCATGGCAAATAATAGTAATAATAATATTATTAATAACAATAATAATAATATTAACAGTAATATGAACAATAACAAATTGGTCCTTACTAAACTGGAAACACCAACTCTATCACAAATAAAAAAACTGAACTAATTCACTTTCTACATCACTATAATAGCGACATAGCAAGTATTACCGAAACACACTACATAAAAACAACAAATATTTATTTCTAATTACACAGTATACAGGACAGACAGGCAAGAAACCAAGGGAGGTGGAGTTCTTATAGCAATAAAATCGAATTACATACACAATTTAACAATACTCCCAAACACACCAGGTGGTAGAAACCGTAGCAATTGAAGTTAACTTTAATAATACCGTTTGTGGAAATATCTGCTTACAAAATCTCCCACTACTAAAATAGCCACACTAATATACAAAATCTATTCGATCCAAGAGAAAACGTTTTACTTTTAGGAGATATCAACGCTAAACACCCAAATTGGGATGCCGAAACACAAATCGAGATGGAAAAGTATTAACACAAATAATAAACAATCATAATCTTAAAATCATATCGCCCAGTGAACCGACGTTTTTTCCATTAGATCGAAAATGCAACCCTGACATACTAGACATTGGCATAACCAACACCAACAATAACTTTTACACATCAGGAATATTTGAATTAGATTCTGATCACATACCCGTACTTGTCTCATCACAAACAACTAACACCACAACACACCCCAAGACCAATATCCAACGCACATAAAAATAAACTGGAAAAAGTACACAGAGACAATCAAACAAACAATACCCAGAACAAAAATTCTAAAAAATCCACTCAATAAACCAGGCAGTAAAAACTTAATTGAACTAATTAACAAATCTATTTTAGAAGCACAATATCCCACTACAGACAACAAAAAAAAAAGTAAATACAATAATCTGCCTCCCGACTAGTAGACGCAATAAAAGGTAAAAACAAAACAAAAAGACTATGGTTTAAACTCAGAACACCGGAAATAAAAAAAGAACTTAATATAATCACCAACGTTGTTAAAAGACTAATAAAAAACGCATAACAATAAGCAATTCCTTGAATTTATAAATTCATTAAGTATTAGCAATAACTCTATATGGCAATCACCAGAAAAATATTAAAGAAAAACAACCAAATACCCCGCGCTAAATACAACGGCCGGCAAAGCTCACATCATTTCACAAAGCAGAAGAACTCGCCAAATATTTCGAAACAACGTTTGTAGTTAATAACACCAACTTCCACCCTGAACATAACAAAATCATCTAAAGTCACCAAAACATACCCTTACGGACCACACCATAATATACAGTTCGCCTCTCCCACAGAAATTAATAAAATTATTAAAACCCTTCCTAGCAAAAAAGCACCAGGACATGATAATATCACCAATGTGGCACTTAAAAACCTACCCACATCTGCAATAGCTTACTTAATATATGCAACTGTAGCTTCAGAACTGGTTATTTCCCCCAATCATGGAAACATGCAATAGTAATCCCCACAGCTAAACCAAAAAAGAACGCAACAGAGATAAATAGTTACCGCCCTATCAGTTTGCTCACTACCTTCTCAAAATTTTTCGAAAAAATTAATTCTAAATAGACTAAAAAAAACACCTGAATGTAACCAACTCAATTCCCAAAGTACAATTCGGTTTCACTGAGAAAAATATCTACAGAACACCAATTGCTGAGACTAACTGAACATATTTTCACAGCCTTCCAATCAAAACATTATACCATAGCGCTCTTTTTAGATATAGCACAGGCATTTGACCGCACATGGCACCAAACACTCAGTTACAAACTCACCCAAAATAGGCACACCTCACTACCTTCACACCATTCTCATGAACTTCTTCAAGTAACAGAACTTTC
>JAHLJT010003656.1:89925327-90159688 GCA_031308135.1 Acheta domesticus
TTGATCGATTGATTAGTGATTCCGGGCGCGTCAACGGCTAAGTTCGTTAGTACCATAAGTGTAGTGCATGTTTTAATCGCAGAAGTGGCAATGATCTTTTCCCGCTGACTGGCGTGATCCGACGCCGACCTGCGTCGATTTGCGGGATTTTCCCCAACCAGGTATCTCCTGCCAGCGGGGGTACCATCACAGCCGGGACAAGCTCTGTTCTCCCAAATTGTTTCTCGACATATGTGATAAAGTATGGTATCTAAGTGTGTGTGTGTGTGTGTATGTAAGGGGTGAGGATAAGATAAGGAAGAGGAAGGAAAGATCGCACGCGGTCCGAGGCACGTTTGTTAGGGTACTTCACGGTTAGAGGCACTGGAGTGACATCATTTGATACCCTAAGCCATCTTTGCCGGTTTTAAACTACAGTAAATTTACTCGTCCGAGAGAGGGTAACTAGCTTTAAGCTTTACTAGTGAGAACCCGTGCGATTAAATCGCACGGTTAGTCAAATAACCAAACTGTTTTCTGCTTAAATTCTTTTTTTGTATTCCAGCATTATAAACGACCTAACCTCACTAAGATCACTAACCTCTCATATTTCAAGATTTCTATTCAATGTAGAAAATCACGTTCACGTGCTTACACAACCTACACTAAATTGAAACAAACAAAAATGCTTGAGATTGCATTTCCCGCCACCGTCCGAGTGTAATTTTCTTCCGATAGATCGCGCGGCAATCAGATATTACAGATCCCGAATTACTACTTTTTTTAATATTTAGGTATTTTTAACGCCCTTTTTCAATACGAATGTCCCATGTGCAGGTGAAAAGAAACACGATTTTTCAATCCATTGCTTCTTTATATAGATCGGTTTCGTATTTCGCCCAATTTATTGAAAAGACCAAACAGCCCTTTGAGAAATAATATATAAGATCCTTACCCC
This sequence comes from Acheta domesticus, assembly GCA_031308135.1. NCBI lineage: Eukaryota > Metazoa > Arthropoda > Insecta > Orthoptera > Gryllidae > Acheta > Acheta domesticus. The sequence continues at coordinate 89,926,265 of JAHLJT010003656.1, forward strand.
CATCGGGTAGCACTAATTATACGTTAGGCTGGAATGCCGCATCGCAACGCTACCAGGACCTCCTATTCATCTACTCTTATTCAGCCTTAGTAGGGCCACCAGCTCGGAACTACCAGTTTTCCAGACTGGTAGTAGAGTAGTCACGTTTTATAGTTACAATATACTGGGGGAAAACCACTCTTCAATGACCCATGAGTATCTAGCCGTGTCGCCACAAAGCAAAGAGTCCAACTGGGGGGCCAACCGGACCAGACTCGGAGCCATCAACCCGGAGCAGTCACGCTACGAAACAACTTACTCAACTCACTCACGTCATCTCAACTATACGGTGGGCGTGAGGGGGGGTCAGAGAAAAAGGCCTGGGCCAGTAGATCCACGGGTACCCTTATTTCAAACATGCTCGCCGCCCCCAAAAAACAGAACAATTCATCTCTCCGTGCAATACGAAAGACTTACGGCAGGGGTATGAGAGGCATGTGGCGAACACGACGCATGCTCTTCGCCGCAAGTACTTAAATCCGTCAGCCACAGTATTTCTTCGTTACACAGCTACAGAAACGGAGAGGTTTTAAAGGAACGCTACAAACCTATATTTTCGAAGTTAATTTGATTTAAATATTATGTTTGAACTATTTAAACGATAATATTGTATAGTTTCATATTTATATACGTAAATTACATACATATTGTACGTAAATAACATACAATATAATAACAAATATGATTATTGTGTAACAAAAATCTACGATGCCCCCCCTCCCAAATGATCGGTTGGATCCGCCCTTGCCATAACATCACGTACCACTTGGAACCACTCGGTGAACCTTCCTTCTTTAATAATGTTAAATATATTTATTATCTACATTAACCACCCCCCGTTGCAGTTCATATTTTGTCATTTTATTTGTTATTAGTCTGTAATAATAATAATTTCAAATGTATATATTATTTATATTTATCCCACCCTTTGCATTTTATACTTTTTAATTTAATTTGTTATTGGTATCTGTATTAATATCCTCCCCCTTGAATTTCATATATTGTAATTTAATTTGCTATTGTAATTTTAAATGTAACTACTATATTTTATTTTTTGTATCTGTAGACTGATGATTGCAATGCCGTCGAAAGCCGGCTCTCTCCCAATAAATAAGTTGACGGGGATGACGTCTTGCATTACTCCACTCCGTAACATCACGTACCACTCGCAGGGCGTGGAGGGCGGCGCGCGCAGCAGCGGGTAGTCGCTGGAGAGCGAGGAGGAGGTCTGCGAGTGCGCGTCGGTGGCGTCGTCGTCGAGCGAGGCGGCGCCGGGCGCCGTGCCTACGCTGCGGGCGTCGGCGGGCGCCGTGCGGGGCCCGCCCCTGCTCGCGCGCCGCCCGCCGGCGCCCTCGGGCCAGAACCCCCATAGGCACTCGCTGCGGTCCGCGCCGCCCTCGCCGTCCTGCGTGCTGGCCCACGAGCTGGACCGCGAGCGCGAGCGGGAGCGGGAGCGCAGGCGCGGCCGCGAGCGGGAGCTCCGCGACGCGCTCGCGGACGTCGCCGAAGAGCGCGAGGCGGCGGAGGAGCCCGAGGACGTCGGGGACGTCTCCGAAGAGCGCGTCGACGCCGCCGACGACGACGAGGCTGTGGACGCCGACGTGGACGCCGAGGACGACGACGAGTGCGTGGACGAAAGGGAGTGGGTCGACTCTCGCGACGCCAACTCGAGATCCGGGACCTCCGGTAATTCGCCCACGCCTAGAGGTTTCTCGTCCTCGCTGCTGTCGCGGTCTCTACTGGCTGCTGGGCTCTCGCTGCTGTCGACCATTGACACGGGGGGTCTGCCGCTCCCCTGTTCCGCCACGGGTTCCTCACCCAAGTTGTTTTGCTGGTTCTCGTCCTTGTTCCCGTCCGTAGAGTCGTGCTCTTCGAGAGATTCGGTGCTACGGACATCTTTAATAAATGCTGATTTGTTTTGATTGTCACACTGGACGATTATGTTGTAGGGTGTGATTTCCTTCTCGCATTCCAACTCGATAACTTTGAGTGCAATATCCTTTCTTTCCGCTGGAAGTGTGTATTTTCTTTCTAATTCCGTCGTGTTGTTTTCTGCTTTAATCACGGCTTCAATTTTGGTATCCCCGCTGCCGTCACCATAGTTTGCGCCATGTCCTGCACCAAAGCAGTTTAACGTAAAATAACTAAGTCAACTCCGGTGGGGGAATATGAAAAGCGGCAGCTAATCGTACTACTTGTAAGCTTCAGCGACATCATGAGGCCAACGGAAGATCTGTTTAAAGGCGTTTTCGGCTAATGGCTACCGAGCTCGTGTGTCGTATCAACGCAATTTACATCTACTTATACACAGGTAAATGGCTTAGGTAAAGTATGTCTACGCGCGTCTTTATTGACCGAAAAAAGCCGAAGTAAATTCAGTCACAACATGGAGTCGCTGAGACTAAGTGTGTCGGATTAACTGATTACATTTTCAAATATACCCCCACCATGCCTCCAACATCGGATTTGAGTCTCCGTTTTACAGACTTCGTGCCAAAAAAAAAGACAAAACAAAAATAACAAATATAACAATACGCCAAACAATAAACGCAACCAGTTTTTTTGCACCTACAGAGAAAAATTACTACCAAATTTTGTAGGTAGTAAAATGTTGCAAACACTCATCATTAGTTCGGAAGTTCAGGCATTTATTTGATTTAAAATGGGCACCGCAAATAGGATTAATTTTTACTAAAATAGGCAAGCAAAAAGGTATTTATTGTGACTAAAGAAGGGGACAAAAACGAATGAAAACAATGGAAAATTACCGTTTAAAAGGAAATATTGTAAAAAACTAAATAATTAACATGTTTCACATTTTTATTTTAACTAAAATTTGCATTAGCACATTCATAGAAGGAAACTATCTTTTCTTTGTTATCTTGAACGCACATGATCACTCAGTATGATGACATAAATTTGTCTTACTCGCAATACTGTCTCTACGAAATGCTATCGTAAACTCTCTTTTGAATCATAAAATGTCATCAATGAAAATAGAATTACAGTTTTCGTTCTTCGCACTTGTGTAATTGGCAGCTCTGAGAAGGGTATAAATGGGTTGGAGGCCATACTGAAAAGTAGGAAGGGATTCCTCGTGAGCAAAAAAGTCTGACGGCATCAATGAAAAAAATCAAAAATCTTGACTGTTACATTTTCTCATTTAGATCTGTAATATTGCCTAGCCCTGGAACCTCCGCTTTCACAGAAAGACAAAACATGATCGTGCGTTCGTGTTGTCCAGGTTTACAGATGTTTCCAGCTTGATAGATATCGGTGCAAGGAGGAAAAAATAATGACAACAAAGGAAGAAAAATGCAAAAATAAGGCAAACAACCAAAAATCGGTATCAGAAGCTAAAAGAGGTAAAAACATGAAAAAATAAAATCTAATAAAACCACAGAAGTACAATTAAGTGATTCTTATTGTTAAAAGTCATAAAAAGGATTTCGCCAAACTTCCGAGCTCTACTTATCATAGTGAAAATTCAAATATTCTGAAATGTTTTCGCTTGGCGGAAGCCATCACGTGGAAATTTTGTAAACTAGTGGAAAATCCATGACATATTCTTGATATAATAAATATTGGGTATTTCTCGAGTAAAACGTTATCAGGAAAGGCAATAAAAGGCGCAAATAAAAGTTCTTCGCCGACTCTTTTACAAACACTGTGAGACGCACGTAAAGTACCTTAATGAAAATATTCTGGAGGAGGTATATCACGCCACAAATTGCTTGAATATTATTATTCAAATGTATGCTAAAAGAGAGGAACGAATACTCCACTCCCTCCTTTTGAATTCGCTTGCGGCGTTGTGTATAGTTGCTACCAAGTAAAGTTGAAAAGCTACTGACAATATCAAAAAATTAACAGTGTTACCAACGGAAATATTTCTCGCTTTTGCAGGTACTTTTAAGAATTATCTATTTGGCAGATACATCCGCTCGTAAAATCTGCTAACACGCTAATAAAATTAGAAGTTGTTTTCATAACTTTTCACTTTTAATGAATCCACATTCATAATGCTAGGCTTACGGCACTTATGAACCGCTCTTGTCTACTGGAATGTCATTTTTAACTTAGGAAATAAATACACACATGGTCCAACACACTTTACCTTGAATTGTTAAAAGACCCGTAAGACCTCGAAGAGTTGACAATCTTTGTCGATGTGAAACTAACTGTTCTGCTACATCAAATGATATAGAACGACCGAAACATTTGGACTATCTTAATGAACAAAATGAATGCGTGAGTGCTATTACTATATTTTTTTCATCAAGTAGTACAGACACGATCATTTTGTAACATTGCACCCTAAATTTATTAGAGTAAGAATTTTTCTGAAATCCTTAGAGCCCTGAACACTAGTAGAGTATCTAAACACCAAAAACTTCGAAAATTGACCCCTACATAAGAGAAAAAAAAGCATTACAAAATGGTTTCGAAATTGCATAGTTGTGGATTTAACCGAGCTTATATTTCACTTCAGAGAACAAATAAAGTCTACAGTGTATTCGATTGTTACTGAACGATCAATATTCATTGAGAGTTTTTGACAGCTTATGAAGATAGTGTGCGTTTTTAAGGCATTTTTAGGTGTGCAAAGGAGATCCTGCTCCTACATTGCAATAATGCGATATTCTAGTTAAACTCAGTGTTCCAGCTGTAAATACAAACGTATTCAGTATAGCAATCTAGTGTGGAAAGCGTCGGATTGCATTAATGTTACAAAGTAGTATAATGCCGGCGAACAACAATCAAAATACGCGTTGGAATAATTCCGAAATTATTCCTTTCTGGACCCATGCTGCAATGAACGTTTTCCCCTCAGAACGGAATGTAACAAAAGTTAAACCAAATACTACAGGAATTGATTCTTTACACAGAGAAGAGGGAGAGAAAATCATAAATTGGACCCAGAAATGCTTCGTTTCAGAGTGATGATGCGTCATAAGAAATGTACCAAATGACCTTTTTTTTAATAGGCTACCTGAATTCAGTGCACTGCTCGACTTTACATTCAGTGCCGAACAAGTTCAACAATGCTTGGTGTAGTGATTGCAGACAACCAGGATGCTTCAATGCGTGCACGGAGAATTTATTCATTGGATATAGTAATCACTAATCAAATACATCAAAGACTTTAAGAGTACACAAAGGTGAAGGTCCGGAGGGGATACAATTCAAAAACATTTTCACTGTGAAATGAAAGCCCCCAGAAAGCAAACAAACTTGACAGAATCCTATCTATATAGGTCAACGTCAGTTTTATTTGCGTGTTGCAATGCAACAATTCTAACGTGTGTTTCGCATTTTCTTTCAAGACGTCCACGAACATCATTAAGATGACTCATGTTAATAACTGCCGAAAACTCGGTAATGAAATAGTTATGTACGCATATTGTAATGAACATCTCTCTTCTCTCAGTGTGAAAAAACAATTTCTGAAGTTTTGCCGCTGGGTTTTGTCCTGTGTTGTATATAAATCATTTCTAAAACTTGCCGCAAAGTTTTGATACAGGCTGTATAGAGGAGTTCTTTTTCGCAGTTTTACCGCTGAGTTTCAAGAGTTCCATATCAACGCAAGCATACCCCCCTCCTGGCGGGATACATCACACTGGAAGAGGGAGCGACTGAGACCTGGGGTCGCGTCGCCAGAGGGCTGAACCTCCTTGGCGGCATCCGCCTCCCCGGCACTCGCTTCCGGCTCCGCGCCACGCGCGTCGTCGCCGGCAGCTGGCGAGGGTGGCGGCGGCAGCGGCAGCGGAAGCGATGGCAGCTGCGTCGGGGACGCTGGGGGCGGGGCTGCCTGCGCCGCCGCCGCCGCCATCGCCCTCGTCGTCGCCAACGCGGACGAGACGATGCGGTTGGGCGTCGCGGGCCGCAGCGCGAGCCTTGTGGAACGCCACGTCGTGCTGCGCTCCTCGCTCGCGACCACTGGCAACATGCGGCCCGCGGTCAGGGGGTTGAGCATACGAAAACAGACCATTGTCCGAATAATATAACCAGATTGTAAAAAAATAAATAAATTTTAAATAATACAACAAATTATTGACCAGAAGTACGTACAAACTGTATACTACATAATACATTAATTTTATTTTCCTTTCCACATGTGATTAATTATAAGTCAAGAACATTTCAATAGTGATATAATGTATCAACAATTCCTCAATTTCGAGTTTTCTTATATGTTGTTTTAATTAAACATTTGCTTGACCGGATGCACATGGTGCTGTAGAACAATGTCCTGCCCCTACAACGGAATTGTAGTAGAATTCTCATTCATTTGCTTTGGTGCCCTGGCCTGAGTGGTACGAGATAGGCCCCTGAGCTGCAGCAACTCATTGTGGAGTTGGGTTGGAACTTTGACATAATGGCGCTGAGAGACTAATATTTCCACAATTATTGAGTAAGGCCTGCACATATCATATAATCAAATTTGTGTATTGTATATTTATACTGATGTTGTCTTCATGCCTTGTCATTTTGTACAATAGCCCTGAAGATTGAATTAAAATGTTTCGAAATGTCGGAAAACGAATTGTTTAATTGTGTCTTCTGCAAACAAATCCCGTGAACTTCATCCTTCTCCTTACATCATGGCCGTGAATTCAACAATGAATAGTATTTCTGTCTATTTGACAGCTAGAGGCTGACAGGGGGGACGAAGGATTCCCTTATCCAAAAACGGAGCCTTCAAATTCTGATGATGTCACTGCAGAGTTTCCGATTCTTTTTAAGAAAATATTGCATCTTACAGAGCGAAGTAACTAAAAATTGAAGAGTGCCATTTGTCGCCACTACAATATAATAGAGCAATATGGCGTTAATGGCATCTCATAGATCTCATTAAAGTCATCTCATACATTTATCACTATCCCTATCAAAAGTTTAAAGAAAAATTTGGAGCCGATTTTGAGAAAATTTTGTTTTTGTATTTTTTAAATTGCACATATTGAACGCAATATTGCGCGCAATATTTTCAAAAAAAATGTAAAAGATCGTAATGAAAGAACTAATTTTGGAGAACAAATTTCATTTAAAGAAAAATCTCTCTCTTCAATTTTGTAGTTGTAGAATGACGCCGAAAAAAATCAAACTTTTGCAATTTTCAAAAATTCAAAGTTAATCGTGAAAATCAGACCTATGACACCTTTACCAAACCAGTTGGTTTGAAAAAATAATTTCTATGCAAAAATTTGCATTATAGCCATTCGGAATATCCAAGGAGTTTATGAGACAAAATATGCTTAAAATTGTCTTAAAAGCTTATTTTCGAAGTTTCGACGTTTCCTTCCTGGACACTGTGTAAATAGACATTTTATAATTTTTTGTTAAATTGCGAATGTTACTGTTTATCTTCGTATCAGTTTTCATGTCGCTGTTAAATATTTCAAAGATATTAGTAGTTTGCTCAAGCTTACGGTCCCTCAAGATATTAATCTGGCCTTGGCCGCGGTTAAAGTCCGAATAAAATTAAAAAGTGATTGACAGTTGAGTATTGAGGGTAAAGGCGTTACCACCTACTATTTGCTCTTCGTTGCTATAAACCTATCACGTTGCGATAGCCGATAAATAATAACAAAATTATCAGCACACGCTACTCATAATTTCTGCTCACATTTTACAACCATTATTTTATTCTCTACTCTTGTAACGACGTTCAGCTGATTAATTACACCACTACGGGCACGCAATTCATTTGTTCTCTTTATCGAAATATTTTGAAATTGTATTATCTCTATGTATAAAGATGGATATTGGTACGTTCGAGATCGAAGAACGACACCGTTTGACTTGTTTCCTGAAAATTGGCACATCTACGTGTTTTTTCATCAAGAAGGTTCTAATGCTGCTCATTTTGTTGTAACCCCACTAGATGGCGCTGCAGCACAAGATGGTTCTTCAGTTAAATCCAATTTCCAATCCACCCGGGCTTCGTTGTGTCTGGGCGTTGCCTTGTGACACGGGGCGAGGGAGAGAGAGAGAGAGGGAGAGAGAGAGAGACAGGAAGAGAGAGAGAAAACAGAACAAAATGTGCTGGGTTCTGCTTGTATGTTATAAATTATTACATAGTACGACTATACGTTATTAATTATACGTATATTATGGAAAATCAATAAACGAAAGACTAAATGCACAGTTTCTTTACACGACATCACAACATAGATGTCCAATTTTCTTATTGTGTAAAAGAAACAAATTATAGTGAAAAGTTTTAAAACTTGGTTAGAAACTCAAAAATTTGAAGGGCAACCTATAGTCGTACTATAATATAATTGTACGTAAATTAAATTATTGTTATAATTGCACGTAAGTATAATTGTAAGTTAAATAAAAACGTTTAGAAAGTCGTACGCTTTTAAAGCTTAATTCGTAAGGAAGAGATTTATCTACGTCCTTAATCGAATTCATCATTTGAACATAGTTTAAAGTCATATTAGGACAAATGACTCATTCAACATAAAGTATCATTGGGGAAAGGAAATGCGTTTTCAACGCCAACAGAAATGAGCGGCGAAATCTCGACTAATCCCCGACTGCCATCTTTCCCTTTTGTAGTTCAATACTCTGAGAAATATTTTTCTTTTTCGTGGCATACATTCAACAGATTGCCGTACTTAATTTTTGCTGAGGTTTTCAATTTATTGATATTTACCTTCGTATATTTTTTAGAGGGAAATGAGGTACTGAAAAATATTGCTAAGAGGGAAATTAGGGATGTTAAAATATCATAATTTTGTTGTGAGAATACTTTGTAAGATATGTTATTATTTCATTTTTGATATTGGAGTTAGAAAGAATGCATTCTATTTAAAATCGGATGTCATGTATGTATATTTTATTAATTTCAGGTACATCTACACCTAATCTTCAAATGTATTTTGTAAAAATTGCTATTTTACTGAAAGAAGTCTTCATGTTTCTTCTCCAAATTTTTACCATGAAATGAATTATAATCTATGATATTTGAAAATTCTATTTCAATAAAATAGTAGAGAAAGTTGAAAAACATGTTAATAAAACGAAATCTTTAATTTTATTATTCCTACACTAAATATGTAGTGTAATAAAAATTTTTCAAAGTGATCTCCAACATTTTCTGAAAAAATTGTTGAGTTAGGAAATGTGTCCTGTGTGTCTTAGGGACTCAAGTAAAAGATGGACAAGTCTTCGGTTATTCGGAGGTGACCAGGAAATCCCAGGCCATGACGCAAGCATGTGAGTCACAGCAGATTCGCATGAGTCAGTGCACCTGTTTTGAGTTACGCGAGGGCAACACGAGGGCACTCACCCACACCTGCCACGCAATTGCTAATTTTTTTGTATTCCCCTCTGAGCCTGACGTCACAATCTTGATACGCGGTAAAGTAGAACCCTTTTAAAGTACTACGCACTAAAGTAGATGCGGACGAAAGAGGATCCCACTAAAAATGAAGCGGATTCTTCATACGAAAAAGGATACGAAAAAGTCCGGTTAAAACAAGATATTTGTACAAACGTATACTATTACCTACCCAAGACTGTTTTGAAAAGAAACGATACGAAGACGGCAGTATGAATGTTGAAAGTTTTTATTTGAAAGAAACAAAATGGCATGGCAGGTGTCCGGTTAAGCGAGGCAGTCACTGTCGTATTTATTACCTTACTGTGTAGATCTTTTAGAATCGTAAGCCTTTAAAATAATAAAAAATATATTCGTTTTAGAGGGGTGGTTGTAAAGTAATTTTTTCTAACACCCTACACTATATTTTAAATTAGAAGTGAGGGGAACTTAATATTCAGAACAATTAAAACAAGTATTTTACATAGTAACAATGCACGTATGTATAGGTAATCGTATATATGAGTATTAAAATAGAACACCTTTGTTTATTATTGGGAATTCTTGCGTATTAATAATGTATCTTTAATACTAATTGCCAAATTCCCCCACGTTTTGCAAAAACATTATGTGTTGTATTATGTTCAGCAGTATTTTTTCTGCTGCAAACTATTAGTATTTAATAAAAGTGGTCGTCGAAATTGGCGCTGTATGGCGTTGTCTTTCTCGTCGCAAGCCGAACGCTGAGATAATCCAACGCTGATTGAAGCACGTTCTTGAATCAAACGTACAAAAAATTGCTAATCAAAGATTACGTAATCATAGTGTGAAATATTACTTATTAACATGGGTAGGATTTGTGTGTAATTACATGTTTTTTTCATTAATTACATTCAAACTATTGTCGTACGTTTACAATTCAGGATTTGACGTGATTTGAAATATATTTGGTAATGTATATTTGCCCATATTTATCCTGTAGAACGTATTTTTACATATTTAAGGAAAATCAACATAACGTAACACATTTCAACATATTGATTGCAAATATGTTTTATATTATATTCTTTCGAAATTATTATAATTTTTAATACGTACTTAGTGAAATTTTAAGTGGTTTAGGTTTTGATCTACATTTAACATCACTAAATGTGTGTTTCTAGATGCTCCCCATTACATTTGTCGATGAACGCAGTTTTTTTAATGTATAGCAATGTTAAGAGACAAAGGCGATTGATTGAGGAAATATCAATTTTGAAGAAAATCGGCTAAACGATTTTGGCGCTAGCGTTGATAATAAAAAGTTGGATGAACGGCCAGTCAGATGTTTTGTCATTAATCAATTTTTCTCTATCAAGGACCCACAAAACATGGATTTTGACTGTACAACGTGTTAAAGGAAGTAGTTTACAATATATAGGAACAAGATTTTTATACTTTTCCGTTACCAGGGCCTGGCAATGAGAGTTGTTCGGACGAAAAATCGCCATTTTCCGGCGCACGATTACAATACTTTCGCCTACAAAGTACGGCGAGAAAGTTTTAAAAATAGGATTTTTGTTGACAAGTTCCCTGACCTCCGTGTCGTGAGCGAGTGCAGCGCTGCGGCGCGGCGTGCGCATCGTTCGGGAAAGGGCGTGAAGCCCACCGAGCTATCGGTGCGTGTCGACCCCCGCGCCGCCGGAGCGCGCTCGCGGCAGTACAGCCGGCTGCGTTTGCGAACCGCGAGAGAAATACCAGAACCGATCTACACCGAAAGAAATACTATGTGCTCCAATATTTTGGGCTAATTTTACATACCTAAAACTGTTGTTGGCTACTCCCAAACACTTCAATTTTTTTCGAGGGCTTTTACCCAGCCAACAGCCGGTTACGCGTTTAGGACCCCATGAGATTCGACCTTTGACACTAATACTCTTGGGGGGGCTCCTCTTATTTTGGGGCAGCAGAATGCGAGCAAACAACCGTGCCCAAGGCGGGACTCGAACCCGCGACCGTTCGGACTGAACCGCTATACGCTCTGCCATCTAGTTCGGCACACCTCAAAATTAAGAATTCAAAATTTAAAGCATTGTTTCTGCCAAGTTTTCTGGCGTCGCCGCACGTTCTCCATGTCGTTAACTATGTTGCGTTTTTTCTAACTCTGCCCCCCAAGCCCATATGGCCACAATGGAATATCACACGGCATTTCGCGTCTTTCTCCGTCATGTCGCTAGAAGTCGCATGATCGGAAGCACTGCTTGACACTTTCGCGATCATGCGATATCTGGCGTCAGTGCTGGCCCGTCTGAGAACGTCGCGAAATATCATGACATATTCCATCGTGAAGACGGGCCTTGAGGGGCAAAGTTAGAAAAACCGTAGTATATAGCCGGGGCGCGGCCCGGCGCGCGCATCGGCCGAGAGGGGGCGTGACGCTAACCGAGCCATCGGCGCGTGACGACCCCAGCGCCGGCACCGCCGCCGCCGCCGGCCGCCATGCAGTGCCAGCACTGGCGGTCGCGGGCGGAGAGCGCGCGCAGGCGGGCGGCGCGCGGCACCCACGCCGCCGCCCCTATCGCCCCGCCGCCGCCGCCGCCCGCGCCCGCCGCCGCCCGCGCCGCCGCCGCCGCCGCCTCGCACCCGAACGCGTCCGGGTCTGACACGATGGCGTGCAGCGCCGGCCGCGGCCTCCACGCGCCGCGGAAGCCCTTGGGGAGAGGGGGAGGGGAGCGGTGTTAAAGGGGGTCGCGCACGCACCAGCGGGATTGACGAGGTAAAGGGACCGACATCGCGTTTCGCGAGCGTGGGATGCAATGTACCTACTGTAATATATATATTAACGAAGTCAGGATAGTTTCACAATTTATAACTGAAGAACGGCTGGACCAATTTTAATTATCTCTGTTTTGTTGGATTCATCTTCGTCCCGAATAGCAAAATAACTATTAAAATATCGAAAAAATGCCGCTAGATGGCGCTGTAGAATAAAAATCTAAATATTCATGTCAAATGCAACTCGCTACACTCTGTAGGATTTTTCAATCTATATCGTTAAATAACTCTTAAACAAAGGTTCTAGGGCATTACAAACTAAAATCTTGAGGCCTCCGGCCTTCTATTACTTTTTTGCTGGTCCGACGCTTCTCGATATTATTCCACCTGGTCGTAGGGAAATATAAGACGTGCAGAATCTTCAACTAAATGTGAATGAGAGCTACAGGGAAAGGCAGAGGCAGAGAGAGGCACACGCACAGTCAGACAGAGACAGGGATAGACACGGAGAGAGAGAATGGAGAAAGAGAAGGGAGAGACAGAGAGGGAGAGGTGGTGTGAGAGAGGAAGAGAGAGAGAGAAATGGAAAGGGAAGGAGAAAGAGGGAGATAAGGGGCAGAACAACGCCTGCCAGACTCCGCTAGCATTATCATATAAGCATTAAAAAATTGCCACTCCTAAGCACGATTTACCAAAAACCATAAGGGTTAGCTGTCATATAATTCGCGTGTATACGTATTATATAACAGAATGATTTGAAAATTCTACTCTGCTTCTTTACTTTCAGGTATTTCCTATCCAGTAAGACAAAGTTATGCCATAGACTAAGGATGCATATACATCTTTACTCTATGGTTATGCAACACTACAGAAAACATTCAAATCAGTATTTTATCACAGATTAATATGTAGTGTACGGATGTGGGTAATAAACCTTCTACTACTGTTCTGTATATTGAGAGACGAAAATTATTTGCCGATGAACTTGTGGTGGGAAATATACACACACGTATACTACAATGAAGTATAATTTGTGAGAGTTGCCCCTGCTTTATAGGCAACTCATCCTGCATATATGTTTAGCGGGTGCACGAAATCGCTTTACGGCGTCATAATGTAACCTGCCAAACTCCAGTGCAGGGATCCTAGAAGTGTGTAACATTTATTTTCAGGCATCCGTTGGGTCAGTACAAATTACATTTTGCATTGTAAGCACGTACTCTGCAAACACGTGAGTGAAACCGGAAATGTTCGAATTATGCGTAGACGCTGTGAAACTGAAACCCCGGACACTCAATCCGGAAAAAAAAAAAAAAAAGATGAGCTTGCCTACGGGCGCCAGATGCATTCCTGACGTACCCGCACGAAGGTATCAGCTGACTCATGATTGATTGATTGATTGATTGATTATTTCGTGCTTCCGAGCTCGCCAACTGCTAAGATCATTAGTACCGTAAATATGGTATTTCGTACACGATTTTATCATGGGAGGTGACAGTGTTCTTCCCCCGCTGGATGGCGAGATCCGGTGCCGACCCTCTCATCGGCTTGCGAGTTTGTCCATCCAGTTATCCTCCTGAAGGGACAAGCTCTAAACTCCCGACTGGTCTCCGCACATGTGTGATAGTGAAGTGCATGTAAGTGGAAGTGGAAGTAAGGAGTGAAGAAAGGACAAGAAAGAGGAAGGAAAGACTGCGCGCGATACGTGGCCCGTTTGTTACTATACTACTCCGGTAGCGACTCGTGTTGATGGGAGAAACCACGGAAAACTACCGATCAGAGACCGGCCGCTATAATTCTCCTCCAGACAGACAGCGGCTTAACACTTTCTAGGTACCCAACTAGATTAAACTTTTCATTAACACTTTTTACATTTTCTTTAATATTGCAATATAAAAGAACATACCGAAATTTGAACACCCTGAAACAACGAATGCGTTTGGGCTTGGCCCTGGTTCGTGTTCGGCACGCAGTACCGGCGCTAGGCATAGGTAGACCGGGCGATTGCCCGAGGCACCGCAAGTCAAGGAACCCGAAAAATTAAAAAATAAATTAGAACTCGAGAAAATTGTTATCGTAATTTTATAAGTCGCGTTACAGTAGTATGATATTTCATAAAATGCTCAATTAATATTTAACTTGAATAGTTAATTACAGTCATTACTTATAAGATTGGACTCAATGACATTAATCGAATGACACTAACATTAAAATAGGTTCTACTGAAATGCATATGAAGACTTTCGGGCAATAACATGCAAAGCCACATTTCTGCTGAAATTGAGATATTAGTGTATTTCGACGCCTCGTATGTGTATCTAGATGTTGGTTTTTATTTTAAAGATTCGCTGCAAGATGGCAGTGTAATTCATTAATTAATGTACTTTATCCCAAGGTATAGAATGCAATGTCTAAACCTTACTTTCCTTTTTCTCAAAACTTACGTATAGTGGCATAGCATATTATTGCTCGGAGATCTTCATATTTATTATTTCGTGATTTTAACAAGTAATTTTACTAATCACTAGCGAAACGCAACATTTTTTTAGCATTGTAAGGTCACCGTGGAAATTGTAATATTTGATCTCTAAATACTTTTACTTAAATTACTTTTACTTACTATTATTTAAAATATACTTTCAAAATATTTTTCTGGCTTAAACGTGGTAATTTTTGTTGTTTGCAAAAAAAAAATAACTCTCACAGTTTCTTGAAATAACTTTCACATTTTAATTTTTTTCTGGGGGGGGGGATGCTACGTTCCAACATTGCCCCAGGCCTAAAATTGTCTAGCCCCTGCACTTTCGACACGGCGCTTAACGTCAGCCGCGGAAGGGGGTTCCGTGCGCAGCGGGAGGGCATTGCCGTTGTAAAGAGACCGACACATGAGGAATTCTAGAAGATTGTACCCATCCGTGAAAACGTATTTTTTTTCGATGGGAGTTCGACAAATAAACATTAAAAAAAACAAGACGGAACCGGTGGAATTGTTTTTGGAATTTTAAAATCTCAATATTGAGTTTCAGGTTGATTAGAATTGCTTTCCAGGGGATGAGGTGGCATATATAGGTACGACTCTACACCTTAAGTTTCTTGTCTTGAGAGGCCCTAGTCTAGCGTCCCTTCCGTAGAGGTCACACTGGATCTCATTTTGGACGAAATCTCGGTAGGCCGGATTCGTCTCATAGGCTGGATTCGATCAAATATATGTTCGTGAACGGAAATGTCATAGTAAACCCCAAACGACCTGTTCCGATGGCGTCCAGAAACATAAGCTACCTGACAAAGATCTGTTTCGGTTCCATTCGCCCGAAACCAGCTGGAGAGTCAAGGTCATCGTAATATCAAGTCTGCTTGCAATACATGTAGATGGTCTTGAGGGCGCTTCTCGAGCATGTTTCAAACAATGAATTGTGGAATTTAGGGAATATTCGGTCGATTTCGGGTGCATGCATTTTTCTGTCACATTTTAATTGATTCGGAGGTCTTCATCCGGACTTCTCACTCATAAAATAATGAAAGAAGTTTGTCTACGACTATGTTGCATAGCTCAGTTCAACCGAATAATTGATTGATTAGTGTTTCCGAGGGGGTCAACTACTTAGGTAATTAGCACCGTAAGTGTAGTACATGTTATCACGGGAGGTGGTGGTCTTTCCCCGCTGGGTGACGAGAGCCGGCGCCGACCTACACGTCGGCTAAAAGGATTTTCTCCAAAAAGGTATCTCTCAGCAGCAGGGCACCGCCGCAGCCGGGACAAGCTCTAGACTACCAACTGGTCTCATGACAAATGTCGTAGTGTAGTGTATATAAATATATGAAGTAAAGGGTGCGGATAGGTCTAGGAAGAGGAAGGAATGATCACGCGCGGTACGTGGCCTGTTTATTAGGGTACTCCTTCGGCATTCACTTGGTGCAGGTCGAAGAACTCACAGAGAACTATCGATCAGAGCAGCCGGTCGGATAGAATTCTCCTCCAGACAGCGACTGAACTCGATCTAGCTATGTAGTGTCAAAAATCCTGTCAATGTCAGCTCTCGGGCCTAGGACATCCTGGTCAGAGGCGCAGGCAGTGACATTAATTCATGCCCTGAACCACCTAAGCAGGTCCGAATAATTCATTTTATTTCATTCATTCATTCATTCAAGTTCATTTGATTCCGTTCTGACGAATTGAGAGTTTGGACATAGTAACAACGTGCGCTGTAGTGGAACGAACTACACTGAATTTTAACTTAACTCTGTCACAACCAACGTCTTTACCACATTATATCAATATTTTTCGTACATTTAAATAATACACGCACTCGAGAAGAACATTTCGTTATTCTAAACGAGTAACTTTACAGTCTCACGAGTAACATCTATCACAGTCGGAATGATGTCTATGAGGTACACACGTTTCCACTACAATGGTGGACTTCAACTTATTCCGCGATACTAGCAGTTTTCAGTGAGTCTATACTGCGAATTTTCTAACTTTGCCTCTCAAGGCCCGTCTTCACGATGGAATATGTCACGGTATTTCGCGTCTTTCTCAGTCGTACCGCTAGATATCGCATGATCACAACCGTTATCAAGCAGTGCTTGCAATCATGCGACGTCTAGCGGTACGACCGAGGATAGATGGGAAATGCCAGTGTGATATTCCATCGTAGCCATAGGAGCTCGAGAGGCAGAGTTATAAAAATCGCACTAGTTAATTTCTATTCCAACGTCTTCGGTACGAGCGGACCCCTCCAGAAAGCGCGGGGCCGTGGCACGTGCTGCGTGCGCGCGCGAGTTAACCAGGCTCCGCGAGGGGGCAGGCACGATTCATTAGGCGAGGGGTCGCCCCGTTGCCCCTCCGCCTGCAAATGAGAGCAGTCAGCCGGCCGAGCAGCGAGGAGGGGGCGGCGACGCCTGGTTAACGCGGCCGGAGCGGTCGGCCTGGACGAGGGGAGAGGCGAATGAGGGAAGTGGATTCGAGTTGCGTTTCGTTGCGTGCTACCAGGCTCATGCGTGGGCCTCGGGTTTGTTGGACTCTGCAAACCAATTGATGATCCTAAAAGGTTAAGAAAATTAACTAGTGGTGCTACAACAGCACTTACTTTCTTGTATTACTTCATGTGTTACGGATACGTAATATTTTATAATAATAAAATGATAATTATAAAATAATTTGATCTCCCAAAAATATTTGCCTGAGCTGGGAATCGAAAGTATGCTCATGGGCAGTAGTTTGCATGAAAACGGTCTGATGCTATATCATTAAGTGACGTACCGCAAGAAATTAATAAATAAAAAATAGGGCAGTTTTTGAGAAAATCTTGTGTAAGTATTTTTTTAGTTGTCAGCAATTTCATTGAAAATTACGCAAAACTACTTATCTTGAAAAAGTTGTACATAACAGTACTCAAAGATCTACTTTTAAAAACCGATTTCATTAAGAAGACAATCTTTGGGACTTCACGTAAAGTACCTCCAAAAATTAAAAGATTTGATTTAAATTCGAGGGGTTTCGACATCAGCCAGCTAAATTCAAAAATATCAGTTTGGGTGAAAATTCTTTGTACGGTTTGGGCGCTATTGTTCTCAGGGAGACGGACAGACAGACGTTTTGAGAAAAACGCTTTTTTCGCTATCGAAGGCATCAAAGACAGTCAAAACGTGTATTCTGAGAATTTGTTTTGAAAGAAATAATAATGAAAATTTATTTCATAATAATTGTTAATAAAAAGAAGTCATAGAGTGAAAAGAAAAGGGAAATACTATAAGCTTTACGAGAAATGGATCAATTTCGCCCATATACATATATTGGATGTAGCACCTATGTTTATGTACGCACATATTATGTATTCCTAAGGAATTTTATCTCGTCCTTGTCAGTGTTAAGTGTATTGATTTTAAAATTTAAATTAATGTAATCTAAATGTAGAATAATTCACGTCCATTTTTTTGAGAACCGTCAGATTTCGAGAAAAACTTTTACAATTTAGGTAGAGTATCCTTGTAAGATGCGCGCAGTGGTTTAAAGAAATA
The DNA here is from genome assembly GCA_031308135.1 of Acheta domesticus. Taxonomy (NCBI): domain Eukaryota; kingdom Metazoa; phylum Arthropoda; class Insecta; order Orthoptera; family Gryllidae; genus Acheta; species Acheta domesticus. The sequence goes on from JAHLJT010003656.1 coordinate 89,944,410, forward strand.
GAAGTCGGGTAAATTTAGGAAGAAGGCGGTCGTGTAAACGGACTAAACAGCAGCGGCCGGTGTGTATTTGCACAGAGGCCGATGGCGGGCAGAACGCGGTGGGGAAGTCCGGGTGGAGGAGGGAGAAGAGCGATGAGGGAGCTGAGTTGGGTCAGTCGAGGAGCTAGAAGACGTGGGGGCGTAACGTGTTCGGCGATTCGGGGCCAGGAGGAACGTGGCGGTGCGGGGATATACTTCGGTTTTTCTTTCTTGGCGCGTGGGGGGGAGTGTCATCAAAATGGAATATCTCACGGTATTTCGCGTCGTTCGGTTGTACCGCTAGGAGTCGCATGATCACGCAGTGCTGTCGCTATCGAGCAGTGCTGACGATCATGCAACTCCTAGCTGCACAACCGAGAACGACGCGAAATACGGTGAGATATTCAATTTTGATGACCCCCCCCCCACGCGCCAAGAAAGAAAGACCGAAGTATAGAAATGTGGCGGCGGTGGTAGGGGAAGCAAAGACGGGCTATATAGAGTGAGAAGGTTGTGTTTGGTCGGTACGAGTTGGAGCTCGTAAAGAGGGATGAAGAGCTGAGGGGAAGTTATCAATGTCGGGAGGGTTGTCTGAGGACAGGTGAAGTGATGCGATAATGTGGAGCGAACGGAAGCGGATCTGGGAAGGGGCAAGCCGCTCTTGGGGGTGAGAGGGTGGGAAGACAGACGTAGGTGAAGAGATGGGGACGAGGCAGAGCGGGGGCGAATCGGTGCGGAGTGGGGGGGGGAGAAAGAGGCGTGACGAAGTATGGAGATGAGCGGGTAGCGAGGCGGGACCGGGTGGGAAGGGGAGGACAGAGCGAGGCGAAGTAGGGCAGGGCGGGATGGGTGAGGTGGGTTGATTGATTTTTTTCCGAGCACGTCAACTGCTATGGGCTTTAGTCCGAGGTGTTCCTCCTCAGTTGGACATGACGATCCGCCGCTGACCTACATGTCGGCTGATGAGGGATTTCCCCATCCAGGTATCTTCCCGAAGGGGCACACCGCTCCTACCGGGACCTCTCTAAGTTCCCGACTTTGTGGAAGTGTGGTGCGTGTAAGTAAGGGGAGAGAAGACAACGAAAAGAAAGGAAAGGGCTGGTGCCCGGTTTGTTAGAGTACTCTTCGGGCATTCGACTGGTATGGATCAGAAAATACACGGAAAACTATCGATCAAAGCAGCCGGCCGCTAAAATTATTTTCCAGTTAAACTCGAGAAAACGGACTAAACAGCAGCGGACGGTGTGTATTTGCACAGAGGCTGATAGCGGACAGAACGTGGTGGTAAGTGCGGTAGTGATAGTGTGGTAAGTAATAGCTTGTCGAAAATCCGTCACCATCGGGTTTCGAACCTAGTACCTCCCGATCAGAGATTCTGTAGACAGCGGCAATGCTACCTCTGAGCTAATTCAGCCAGTGGGTGAAGCGGAGCGAGGCAAGTGTGGCGAGGCGGTGCACAGAGGGGCGGGAGGAGGCCGAGCAGGGGGGAGAGAGCGAGAAGGAGCGGGGCAAGAAGGGGCGGGGCGGGCAGGAACGGGGCGGAGCAGAGAGAAGAGAGACAGGGGGCCCGGCGCAGGGTTGGGTGGGTCGGGTGAGACGGGTGGGACGGAGACAGCAGAGTGTAGCGGTGGGACGGGGCGGGGACGGCGGAACGGGCTGATTGCTCGCAGGGCCGCGGCGGGGGGTGGGCGGGGCGGGCGCCTCACCTGCGCGGCGTCGCGGAGCAGGAAGCCGGCGGGCAGCTGTCGGCGGCGCGGCGCGCAGCGGCAGCACAGCCCGTGCGCGTGGGCGTGCGCGTGGGCGACGCCGAGGGGCGGGGAGCGCAGGCGGGCCGCGGGGCCGTAGCGCGCCGCCATCGCCGTGGCCCACGCCGCGTCCAGGTCGGGCGCCGGCGCGCGCGCGGCCTTGGACAGCCAGTGGATGCTGCCGCCGCCTCCCGCCGCGGGGGGCGCCGACGGCGGCGGCGACGCGGGCGCGCTGGGGCTCACCATTGCTATGGGACCAGCGCGTTTGGTATCAATACTTCTGGTACGAATCTATTCATGTTCCCGCAACAGAGGTAGTTGGCCGCGAACGTTGGTAACATGTTGCCCATAAATTCAGCGGCAGCTTTATTGTCACTTACCAAACGTCGCTGTCCGTTGGTCTCTCTTGACGTAATTTAAATAAGAACCCTTTAAGTTTAAACACAACGCAAATATATTTTTCGTGAATTCATGAAACCAGAATCAATCGGCAAATATTACCTTTTCCGCTTCCGCGGAAATCTTGTCCCTTACTATAGAACCACCGATTAATTTGCTGAAGTACCTTCCCCAAGGTTTCGCCAAACTTCCAATATCCTGAAGTCACTACTATTTAGGGTTTAAAACCAGAATGTTGCGTTAATAGTCCCGACCTGCATGCAGACGTCTGTTCTCTCGCGAACTCGATGCAGCCTCTGCCTAACAAACTTGCAAACTGACGCTATATCCATGAATTTCCATTGTCTTTTCTACGACTTTATACAACTGGAACAAATTTACATTTTCACTTCGTAACAGCTATTTTTACTGGAAAGCGAACCCGGCTCAGAAAAGAAACGTCTTCGAATTCCAGGAAGCTTTCTTTTCTTTCATATACACAGACTGCTTTTAAACCGGACTCTGCGGGACCCATGAGTGGATTCGCAAAAATTCGCGCCAGAAAATATGTAAAAATATGTTATTGTGCGCGTTGATGCACACACACACACACACACACACACACACACACACACACACACACACTGTTTTTAAGGGAAACCAAATAAACAACTACGTCATAAAAATATCGTTAAATGAAAATGAGTATTTATATTGTTTACACAAAAATTTGAATATGAGATTATCAGTAGTTAATGAAATAAGATGACACAAAATTGAGATAGTAGCTTAGAAATATTTGACAACATAATATGCAAACTTTACACCAATTAAATTATCGATCATGTTTCCAATTAAAAAAAGACTACTGTTATTTTTGTAAAGCAAAAATTTAAGAAAGAAAAACTTAATGCATTGAAAGTATTTATTCACATTCGCAGGAAGTAATTAACTGTAAGAACTTTTTAGAATAAACCCTGCACGAGAAGAAATTGTTTGTGGTCAGACATCAAATCAAAATTTAAGTTGTATACGCAGCAGTGAGGGGAAAATGCATTAGGGAACAGGGAGAACTAATTAATAAACATAAGAAGATAGTTGCAATTTTTTATACCATTTTGAAACATACGATTATTAGGTATAATAGAATACAAAGGATTATTTTCGCTGGTAATACTGACATACCAAACAAAAGCAAGATGAAATATATAAATACGTTCCATTACGAGTTGCAAACAAGACAATGATGGATCAAGGTAATAAATTAACCCTTAGATGCAGAACCTCAATCGCATGATCGTTTCAACTACAGCCGGGTCCCAAGCCACAAATCGCAGTATTTCCATCACCAGTGCTCCTTTAAGGATCCTCGGAAGACGCCGTGTTCACCGCGTCCAGCCAAGAGGGCGCGTCGCCGGGGCACGCCACCGCCACGCAGAACTGCACCTCCGCCAGCCCGCGCTCCACCCCGCCGCAGGCGCAGTCGGCGCTCACCCACGTCATCACCTCCCTGGCGGTGAGCAGCCAACGCAGGCGCGCGGCGGAGCGCAGGGGCGGCTTCTCCCCCAGGCTCACCACCCTGCGCCGGTCCCCCGCCCCCAGCCACGACCGCACCGCCGCCTCGCTCGCCTCCGCGATGCGGTTCTCGTCCAGCACGGCGTACTCCACGTCAGGCCACGAAGCGTCGTACGTCGGAAGGGACGTCAGTTGGTTTCTCGACACGTCCAGAAGGCTGATGTTCTTCAGAGCGAACAGATCGCGACCGCTTAAGGAGGTGAGGTTGTTAGAAGACAGATCGAGCACTTTGATGGATTTTGTGTCTCGGAAAAGACCTTGTGGTAAGGTTGTTAACTGATTGTTTCTTAAGTCGAAATATCCCAAGGATGAAATGTTGAAAAGAAGATCTGCAGGTAGTTTGATCAGGCGATTTCGACCCAAACCGATGGTTTGAAGAGAACTTAATCCAGCAAAAAGACGTGATGGAATCACTTCTAACTCGTTGCCAGGTAAAGTGATGCTTTTGAGATTTTGCAGTCCAGAAAAGATTGCGTCTGGAAGGATTCTGAGATGATTTTCATTTAACAAGATATATCTTAAGTTGTAGAGCCTAGAAAAAATTCCTTCGGTAAATCTCTTAATAAGTTGTTCGTTAAAGAGACGATTTGGAGATGTTCGAGTCCCATGAAAACATCAGCTAGTAAACTACTAATGCTATTACCATCTAGATACAATTCAACCAAATTTTTTAACGGACTGAAGACTCCAGATGGAAGCGATGTTAATTTATTACTCGCGAGATCTAGCAGTAAAACATCAGTCAGACCTGCAAAGGTGCCTGCGGAAATAGAAACCAGTCCGGTCCGATGGAGTATCAAGAGCTGCAGATTGACAAGTCCAGAAAAAGCCTCTCTCGGTAGAGATTCCAATTGGTTCCCAGACAAATCGAGCCTTCTGAGTCGATGGCATCGGTTGAGAGGTCCGTCCAAACTGCGGATGGCGTTGTTGGAAGCGCGGAGATCTACAAGAGCGCACTTTTCGGGTAGGAAGTTGAGCTTCTGCAGATCGTTATCGCTGATAATGAGCAACTTCAGTGCAGCCAAGTTCTTCAGTTCGTCAGTCGCGTTCGAAATGCGGTTGTTTGAAACGTCCAGCAAAGTCGTCCCGGCGTTCAAGGGCGGGGCGCGTGGAACATCCGATAGGTAGTTGCTGGATATGTTCACCTCAACGACGTACTTCCCGATGGGGTTGGGAAACGTCGTGAAGTAGTTGCGGGAAAGATCAACGGCTGTGGTGCGGCCCGCGCAAAGCTCCTTTTTGCGAAAGAGGCTTCGCTCGCGATTCGAACAGTCCACACGGCGCCACACGACTCCGGAACACGAGCACGTGCGCCCAGAATCCAGAGGTGGCGGCGCGCTTCCGCTCTCGACCTTCAGATTCGCTTGCGATATCGCCAGCCACAGGACCGTCCACACTACGAACGAATCCTTGCGTTTAGCCATTGCGGCTCCCAGAGGCGTTTATCCTCGTGTCTCTTGTGCCTCCTGCTCACTAAATGAGGTCGCAGCAGAGAAATGAGATGAAGCGGGCCAGACCACACTTCCACAGGAAGTGTGATAAATCTTCAAGCAGTATCTTACTGCGGTGAACTATTATCATTCGGAAGACTATTATTATCCGTCGGAAGAAACGAAAACTCTTGTTTTTCGAGAGGCATAAATTGGTTCCTATTATTTTCGTGTGTTTTCCATTATATCAAAATTCAACTCTGTAGAGAAATGACATGCAATTTTGTTTTTGTATTATGCTATTTTGTTGTAAATTCATTTTATAATATTACTAGCTGACCCGGCAAACGTTGTTTTGCTATATAAATTATTCCTACGATTATTTTAGTAGAAAAGAAATAGTAACTTATTGTCAGTGTTTGAGGATGTGTGTATATATGAGTTGAAGAGTCATGGAGCGCTGAGGACGATGATGGAATATAAAAATAACACAATACAAATTTATATTTTTAATTTTTTGTTATTTATTTTTTTAAATGGTGTAAATCGCTATAATAATTTTACTAAAAAACAATATCAAACCCTCAACGCAATAGAGTGTACAATGTTTTTTGTTATTCCATCAAGCTAACACAAATAAACTCAAGACTTGGCCACTCGAGAGCATGCCACGTATAATTGACCGTGTGAAAAACATGGTATGCTCATGAATAAGCCACAATCAGACATCGTTTGGCTTGAGACTTATTGATAGTCATCGCAAATGCCAATCTTAACGGAAATTGAAGACTTTTAAATTGAACTGCCACATCTATGGGTATAATAGAGATCCGTGGCAGTAATAAATTATATTCTCACCTCGAAATTTGCCATTTAAAATGAGGGCTTTGGCAACATTTTTCATTATAGCCCTGCAAATTAATCATAAATTACTTAAAAATTACACCGAAATAGAAAAATTATAATTGTAAAATTTCGATTAACGCCAAAACAATAAAAATAATGGCCGAAAACTGTAGTGAGAGAGAAACGGCTTATTGTGTGAGAAATCTCATCCCTACTCCGTGCTGCTTACTGGATCAGAAGCAATGTTGCCAGATGTGAAACTTCCGATTGCGGAACTTTAAGTCCAAACATGCGGATTTCTTCTCATGAATGAGGATTTACTTATATAATTTAAAAATAGGGGAAAACATCAATTATGAATATATAATTAATTTAAATAATTATATATAATATATATAATTAATATATATATAAATATGTAATATATATTATATATAATATAGCGACATAGAATTTCGTTTTATTAATTAAATAAATGCGATATTGTCTCACTATATTTGCTCTATATTTGTTTTCACTATATATAATGTTCTCGATTCACCCAAGAAATTAAAAATATAAAATATCAGTATTTTTGTTATAAATGTACTTTCAATTTATTTTTAATCTCAGTTTAATATGAAGCCGACTAACGTAATTTCAACATTTTTAATTTCAATATCCGCGAAGTGCATTCCCCCGGCTTGGGTAAACGCAGTAAGAATCTGAACGACGATCCGTATTTTCTTATTTGGCGTATTCGAAAACGACTAACCAATGTGTTGTCGCCTATTTGTTCTCTGAATCTGTAACAGTAAGACAATAAAGGGCAGAGTTCACGACAACACCTAGGTGCATGGTCATCTATTTTCGAATACGCCCATTGGATAAAGCCCTAATGATTGGTAGATGATTGGTGTCTTATTGCTTTCTACTTTAATCGAATAGAGAGACACAGCATTTTGAACATTCAAACTTTGTCAACCATAGTTAGCGGAACATCTAACGATCGTTTTAATAACTGAGGAAATGAAAAAAATGTATTTTAATCCACTATCATGGAAATGCGGATTTTGTTTTGGCATCGGGTTGCGGATTAGGTACATCTGGCAACACTGCGGAAATGCTGTACATCTGACAACACTGGTCAGAAGTGACGCCGGTAGACGCCTGGCGGAGATACTGATCAAGTGATAATTACATTATTACATCATGTAAATCAATCAGGGTTCTCTTTACCTAAAATCTTTAACTCACACATATTAAAAGACGGCAGGAAAAAGTAATAAATAAATCTTCTCTAAAGGACGATCATTTAAAAAATCGTTATAAAATACATGTACACATTTTTAACTCTTCAACAATGAATTTATTTTCCATTTTGTACCATCGAGAATTTAATAGCAACTTCCGAAGGCTAACTAAACATTAATTAATTAAGACTAATTAAAGATTTCGCGGAACCAAACATCACAAATTATTAAAACAAAGTTCCTAGTCCTAATGTCATTTTACCTGCAGTCAAATAGTAATTGCCGATTTTCCTGCTAATTATAGTGAGTCCTCAAATCTAACGCAACAATGTTTCGCGCAGACAAACATTTTTCTAGCTGACCCCGGCAGACGTTGTTCTGCCCCTATATCTCTCTTTCTCCTTCACTCTCTCTTTCCCCGTCTCTCTTTCTCCGTGTCTCTCTCACTTTCTCCGTCTCTCTTTCTCCGTGTCTCTTTCTCCGTCTCTCTCTCTTTCTCCGTCTCTCCTCTCTTTCTCTCTCTCTCTCTCTCTCTCTCTCTCCGTGTGCAGATTTCGTGCAGATTCTGCACGTCGCTGAGCAGGTGCGTAATATAGAGAAACGCCGTGGGTGAAATACATACCGTGTGTGAAATACACCTCTGTTTGAAATAATACCATGTGTAGCGGGTTGCCTAAAAATTTTGTCCGACAAATTAAAAAATTGGGGTGGACCACCCTTGTCACTAAGGAGCATAAAAATAGATAACAACCTATTCTCAGACCTACTGAATATACATCTAAAATTTCATCAAAATCGGTCCAGCCGTTTCGGAGGAGTATGGTAACTAAAACTGTGACACGAGACATGGTGCGCTAAAACAAAAGCCACAAACAAACATCGTTTGGTCTTGAGACTTATTGATAGTCATCGCAAATGCCAATCTTAACGGAAATTGAAGACGTTTAAATTGAATTGGCACATCTGTGGGTATAATAGGGATCCGTGGCAGTAATATATTATCACCTCGAAATTTGCCATTTAAAATGAGGCTTCGACGTTTTTCATTACAGCCCTGCAAATTAATTATGAGTTATTTAAAAATTACACCGAAATAGAAAAATGATGATTGTAAAATAACGATTAACGCCCAAGCAATAAAAATAATGTCGGAAAACAGTAGTGAGTGAGAAACGGCTTATTGTGTGAGAGGTCTCATCCCTACTCCGTGCTGCTTATTGGGTCAGAAGCAATGTTGCCAGATGTGAAACTTCCGATTGCGAGGTTTTAAGTTCGAAATGCGGATTTCTTCTAATGAATGCAGATTTACTAATACAATTCAAAAATAGGGGAAACATCAGTAATTCATATATCGACATAGAATTCCGTTTTATTAATTAAAAAAATGCGATATTGTCTCACTATACTTGTTCTATATTTGTATAATGTTCTCGATTCACCCAAGAAATTAAATATATAGATATCAATATTTTGTTATAAATGTACTTTCAATTTCTTTTTAATCTCAGTTTAATATGATGCCAAGTAACGTAATTTCAACATTTTTAATTTCAATATCCGCGAAGTGCATTCCTCCGGCTTGAGTAAACGCAGTAAGAATCTGAACGACGATCCGTATTTTCTTATTTGGCGTATTCGAAAACGACTAACCAACATGTTGTCACCTATTTGTCCTCTGAATCTCTAACAGTAAGACAATAAAGGACGGAGTTCACGACAACTCCTTGGTGTTGGTCATCAATTGTCGAAAACGGCAATTGGATAAAGCCCTAATGATTGGTAGATGATTGGTGTTTTATTGCTTTCTACTTCAATCGAATACAGAGAGACAGCATTTTGAACATTCAAACTTTGTCAACCATAGTTAGTGAGACATCTAACAATCGTTGTAATAACTGAGGAAATGAAAAAATGTATTTTAAACTACTATCATAGAAATGCAGATTTTTTTTGGCATCCTCATCGCTTAATGCGGTTTAAGTGTTAATAATGCGGTATAAAATGCGGAAATGCGGTACATCTGGCAACACTGGTCCAAAGTGACACCGGTAGACGCCTTGCGGGGATATTGATCAAGTGATAATTACATCATTATATCATGTAAATCAATCAGGGTTTTCTTTGCCTCTTGTAGCACTAAATGGCAGTAAAAACGAAAATCTATATATTAAAATACGACAGGAGCAAATAATTAACGATAATAAATAAATCTTCTCTAAAGAACAATCATTTAAAAAATTGTTATAAAATGCATGTACACATTTTTAACTCTTCAACAATTAATCTTTCCCCATTTTGTACATTAGAGAATTTAATATCAACTTCCGAAGGCTAACAAAACATTAATTAACTAAGGCTAATTAAACAATTCGCAGCAACAAACATCACAAATTATTAAAACAAAGTTCCTAGTCATATCTACCTACAGTCAAATAGTAATTGCTGTGCTTTTTTTCCTGCTAATTATAGTGTTAATGATATATTAGTCTCTAATATGCTTAAGACTCCTCAAACCTAACACAACAATGTATCGCGGAGACAAACATGTTTCTAGTTGAGGCCGGCAGACGTTGTTCTGCCCCTATATCTCTCTTTCCCCGTCTTTCTCCGTCTCTCTCTTTCTCCATTTCTCTTTTTCTTTCTCCGTCTCTCTTTCTCGGTCTCTCTTTCTCTTTCTCCGTTTCTTTTTCTCTTTCTCGGTCTTTCTCTTCCTTCGTCTCTCTTTCTCTTTCTCCGTCTCTCTTTCTCTGTCTCTCTTTCTCCGTCTCTCTCTTCGTGTCTCTCTTTCCCCGTCTCTCTCTTTCTCCGTCTCTCTCTCTTTCTCCGTCTCTCTCTGTGTTATTCAAATTTAATAGCAGATTCTGCACATCCCTGAGCAGATGCTTAATGTGGAGAAACACCGTATAGCAGGTGAGATACCGCAGTGTGAAATACCTACCGTGTGTAGCGGGTTGCCTAAAACGTTTAGTGCGAAAAATTAAAAAAATTGGGGTGAACCACCCTTATCACTAAAAAATAGATAACAACCTTTTCTCAGACCTACTGAATATACATATGAAATTTCATCAAAATCTGTCGAGCCGTTTCGGAGGAGTAAGGTAACTAAAACTATGACACGAGAATTTTATATATATATATATATATATATATATATATATATATATATATATATATATAGAGAGAGAGAGAGAGAGAGAGAGAGAGAGAGATTGATCGCGAAGAGCTTTGTCGGTAGATTGTGTATGACAAAATTAAATGGTCGCAAGGTTTAATTATGGTGATGGTAAAGAGTTAAATACCCAGAATTATTTCAAACAGTGGCAGGTAGGAAACAAACTTTTGTAGTTTTCCTTTCCTAGGAATTATTTTCTTACACTTAATTATGAATTAAAGTACATTTTCTCAAAATAGTTTGGAAATTTTGTGAAAATAGCATTGCAATACGAAAAGTTGCGGAAAATTCATTATCGAACCAGATAATCAAAAGCGATTGAAGTACAAGAAAGTGACTCAAAAGAGCTTTAAAAATATTACGCATACTTATCATTCCTGAGCAACACACATACACATCTACATTTTTATATTTCAAGATTATTATATTCATTAATACTAGACTAGATTTAATGATAGCGTCTTCGACTTACATTTTAATACGAATGCTGAAACATCATGGTTCATGACCAGCTGATGTTCATATTTTCGAAAATGCGAATACAAACCCATTAGGATTTTTTTGAGTGATTGCTGTTTCTGGGCGTGTCAACTATATATTCTGTAGGAAAATGTGAACTTTAATATCTAGTGTTATCCTACAAACTGTATAACACGTATATAATAGCCAAATGAAATTTGCAAAGAAATTCTTAACAAGAGGGTTTTTGGAAGGGACATATTTTCTAAATCCATATGTTAATTTAAGATTTGAATTCCACACAAAGGGTATAACGGAATAAGATAGGTAAAAATTGGCCCACGACCAAACTGGAAGAGGATGATGCTATCTTATTCTACACCAAAAATAACGTTGAAAAACCATTTTTTATAATTTTGTATCTTACTATTGTGACATAATATCGAAAAATGTGTTTTTTACCCTCTTCTCACTTTTGACGCTGAATCTGGGCAGAAATTAGATTTTCTTAACATGTAACGTAACGGACTGTATTCTTTAGACAATTTTCTAAGATATACACTAATTATTTTGATATTTTTGATACTTAAGACCAACATAAGGGACGATTTTCAGTGAAAAATCTTACTTTTTAAATTTTTTAACACTTTTTTTTAGAATTTCATGTCGAATGCTAAATGGTAAATGAAAATGATTTAGGAACAAAATGACAATTTTCATTGGATTCCTCGTGAAAAACTATATAAATAATCGACTGATTGATCCAATTTCACTTTGTGGTCAACCCATTTTTTCGGACTTAGAAACGCATCAATTCCATTTTTTAAAATTTTTTTTGTGCTTAGTAAACTGTCATATAAGTTTCTGTGATTTTTAACTCAAATTTCTTTTTTTTTTTCTGAATTGATAGAAAAATGATCCTTTCTTCTGTTTAAACTACCAACTTATATTTCGTACACCTAAGGATATACTTTATTGTAATATATTTAAGTTTTTGAATAACAAAAAATGGGTAATTAATATTTAATATACATTTCACTAGAATAAAGTTTAAAAAATTTATATTAAAAATGTGAAAAAAATAGAAAATGATTTTCACAAATGGTGGATTCAGTTTTCAAAATAATAATAATAATAATAATAATAATAATACAATTTATTAATGAAACAAATCTACAGCTCTTTAAATTAATTTTCATTAAAATTCTCTATTCCTTCTTAATTTTCACCTTCATCGTCGCTCATTATTGGTCAATATATGAGGAGATCTCTTCCTGATTGAAGAGTTCCGAAAGCTTCACAGCAGGCCTAAGAATTTTGCTTTGATATCTTGCATTCGAAAGAGAATAGATTACAGCTGCGACATGCGAACAGCAGTCAACTGTTCTTAATCCGTTAGGACATTCACATGTCTAACGTTGAATCCCAGCACATCCATTAGTAAATGGCTTGTACACTATATAGCACTTACAAGTTTTGCTCTTAATATGTCGGGATCTTACCCGCACATTATTTATATTTTGTTGTGTTTTGACATATTCCAAATCCAGTGGTGCGCCACACTGGAACCCTACCATCAGCTCTTACCAACTGACATTGGAACTCATTTGACGAAGCCACGATTTTACAGTCGTCTAGGCTTTAATCGATATGGTCACGAGCCTTTGCTTTGCCCTTCCTTTGGTGAAGAATAGTAAAGCTGGATGACGAGTTCCGGGGGACAGCAACAGGCATACATTAGATCATAAAAAGGACATTAAAGATTCATTAACTGCTTTTTGGTATATCCATACAAGTCACTACACAAATAAAATTGCTATTAGGTCAAGGATTTACTGTTCTTTAATATTCTAAATTTAATATTTTTATTTGTATTTCCACTCAAATTATGTCCAGGAAAAATATAAGAATGGTTTAGGGACATTGCAATTAAACCAATATAAAATAATGATTTAAGACATAACTGATGCATTTCTAAGTCCGAAAAAGAGGTTGATCACAAAGTGAAATTGGATCAATCAGTCCAATGTTTATATAGTTTTTGACGAAGAATCCAATGAAAATTGTCATTTTGTTCCTAAATCAAGCATTCGACATGAAATTTTAAAAAAGGGGTAAAAAATTTTTAAAAAAGTAATATTTTTCACTGAAAATCGTCCCTTATGTTGGTCTTAAGTATCAAAATATCAAAAAAAATTAGTGTATATCTTAGAAAATTGTCTAAAGAATACAGTCGTTACGTTACATGTTAGGAAAATCTAAATTCCGCCTAGATTCAGCGTCAAAAGTGAGAAGAGGGTTAAAAATACATTTTTCGATATTATGTCACAATAGTAAGATACAAAATTATAAAATTGTTTTTTCTAGGTTATTTTTGGTGTAGAATAAGATAGCATCATCCTCTTCTAGTTTGGTCGTGGGCTAATTTTTACCTATCTTATTCCGCTATACCCTTTTCTCGTTTGATAATTATAGCACCACCAGATTAACGACTTTCAAATGATTGAGAGATTTAAAACTCCAATTAAATTTCAACACTATGCTAGATTACTCATATCAAAGTACATATTCACAATAAAATATAATATATAAGTATTAGCTGCTCAACTACTTCAATAGTTGACTAAATTCCACACAGCACTAGTGCAAGGCAGTAGGAAAATTGGTAACTGATCTTTCAACTTAAACGTATCTGCATATTTTGCACCAATATATTTACTATGTTTTTGTGAAAGGATTAAAAAGAGAAATGAATATGAATCTGTTTGTTGCATTTACGGAATAACTTCCGTGTTCTTTTGTGACAACGAACGCATTTTTTGCTTTTTCTCCCTATATTACAGGAATCATCTGAACAATACAATCTTAAACTTGAACTAAAATCCGTATTGAAGGTTCAGGATCCTTGGCTGTGACTTTGGACCACGTCAGAGTTAAGGTATATTAGTTTCGATCCAAAGATAGTTAGGTTTGGTGGAGGTGGCGAGGACAGAAATAGTTTCGAAGCCCAAGAAGGGATGTCTGTGTGACACAAATAACTCGAAGATTAAAAGTTTTTGATCGGGAACTTTGTAAACGAAACACGAGTAAGATCTACTTACGCCGACATATATACCAAAATATCACTTCCATTGGTGAAAAATCTAATAGTTACAACCCTGCAAAGTGATTATTAAGCTTTTCAGTAAGAAATTATAATCACTGTTGCTTGATAATGCAATATTTCTTTTCTCCTTGGTCTAGTACGTAAAAACTACGTTATCCGATTCAAACTAATTCAGCAGTTTAAACAGCATTGTCTCACAGAGTAATGCGTTTTAACCTTTGTAACAGATTTTGCAAGAAACGTTTTTTCTTGAAATCAGCATAATCCCACATGCAGCAGTTGACTGCATAGAGATTAGATTAGAGATAAGATTATAAAGGATGAAGGACCAATGTGAAGCAATATTTCAGTAACACTAACGTTTTTAGATAAAGATTTCTTGCAGGTATTAGCTGGACAACCGACGTCCTTATCCAGAAATCTGCTATCCAAGTAGCACGATTTAAAATTTATTTACAATATAGTCTCGAAAAAGAGCAAAAATATCAAAGAATTATTCTAAATTATTGTTAATTATACTTTTCTAAATTATTACAGAACATGAATCGGGAAATGAAACACGTTATAATAATCATGGGAGCAATACTAATAAAAGCCCGATTACACTCGGGGTTTTAATTTTTTCAAATATTTAAAAGCCCGAGTATACTCGTGTTCTTTTCCAATGTGTGGTAGAAAATTGGAAATATTTGGACCGCCTTTTGATTTAATAATTGGTAAGTTAAGCGGTTAAATCCCCTAAAATTGTCCAAAAATATGTCTCTCAATACTATTGTCTACAGAAAGCTGTAAGGAATAAAATCTTATTCCGTTTCATTGAATTTCATTTATCTCATATTTGTATTAGAAAATTGAAAATGTTACTCATGAGCAGCTTTTGCTTCTAAAATTGACACAAGCGATCCTCATACCCTAGTGTGAAAACTAACGTTGTTGGTCAATGTTAATCACAGTATTCAAGAAAGAAACACGGTGTCGCGAAATAAAAGTAAATATAAACAGTTTCTAGGGATTCTTTCATTTTTTCGCCTCAATCTTAACACACGACCTCACAGACCTGCCAGGGTGACCATTCATATTGCATGTACCTTGTTCACCTGCCTGTGGTTCAGTGGCGTAGCGTCAGGGGACGCTGAGATGCTGAGCATCCCCGTATATAAGAACCTTAAATACTGTATTGATAATCTTACAAGTGGTCTGTTGAGCGAAACACGTTTTGTATTAATTAAAAATTGATTTCCTATGATTGAATTCGGCGGGCTGTTGAAGCTGGCCTCTGATTGCTTGGAAGCTAAAATACTTCAGCGTCTGCCGCCAGATTGCGACGAGCAATGACGCATGCGCAGATGGCGAGGTTCCCCTCTCCCCTCTTCACCCCTGGCCCAGAGAAACCCGACTGCTTTACGCTAGCGCCTACTGCGGAAAGAAGCTCGTTTGTGCACGAGAGCGCAGCACACTTCAGGCGTTCAGTAAATTATCTTTCTCTCTCTCACTCGGGAGTCCCCGCTTGGTCATGGGTACAAACTGTAGAAATAGTGCCTGACTACTATTTCTTAATTAATATCCAAGAAATTGTATTATCTCTTAAATAGATTACATATTATTTAAGTCTGCAATGTATAAATTAACAAATGGTCTTATTGCCATTCGCGTATAAGAATTAAAGCTGAGCCATTGTATAATTTGCTTTCAAGACATCGGCAGCCCTGACTGCTGTGAGGATTTTGTGGGAAGCGCCTACACCGTCGACCGTCGTAAGCAATCGAGATCGTGGAAGTAGTCCCAGTGTATCTGCCTTGTGTTGCGTTCGCCTGTTAGACGAAGTAGTTGATAGTGACATTTTGTGTGTTATTGTTGAGCATCCCCAAACGTGTGAGTCACGCTACGCCACTGCTGTGGTTCATCAAATGCCGGGAAGGCAAGATTTGACATCAAGAGCATCATCTGCTTCAAACAATACTACCATTTCCCGAGCACTGCAAACACATGTATCCCAGTTTATCTTCTTACTTCATCTCGCACCTCACATTGACCACAGTCACTTACAGGTGCCTCAACTTTTATCACAATTAATAATTAAAAATAATGAAAAAATCCCTTTTTGAAGCCGTAATTGGAATAAATATCAACACAATACACAAATGACACAATGACATGACTAAACACCGACTCCATCTGAAATAAAAATTCAAAAACACAAAATAGGACGCACGTAGTTGAGTTTTTCACCTCTAGAAGTACTTAAACTAAATGGTAGATGACACCGTACATAAATCTAATATTGTTAATTGAATTAGCACTATAATCAATTATGTGTCACCTCTAGGTGTCTGAGAATTGACAGAGCAGGGGAGCTGGGCGTTTCAAATACATAAATCATTTCCCCATTAGAAGCAATTCTCAATGGCTTAGTAAAGCTAATGATTTTTTTCGAGATGGTACAAGCAGAACACTAAGTCCATTTTAAATATTTTTGAGTTATTTACATTGCAAAGTTGCATTTAATCTTTTGGTTAGTGAAGTCGTTGACACCCTGGAGTTTTATATGTGCTAAATTATCGACTTTTTAGCTAAATAACAGAAAAGAGAAAATGCACATGGATAATATATCTTTGGGCCTGATTTATTTGATTCTTAAAAGCAATATTACGTATTAGAGAGTGTAGGAAAACAGATTTTACCACCTTTACTGCAAAATATTTTAAGTACACTCATTTAACAGAATGAAATTTAAATTGATATATTTCAAAACATGACTTTTGGACTTCGTGACTCTCACTTGTATGTATATTGACGGTTTATTTATTTAACGGCAAACAACTTTTAAAATGTATGTGACATTTGGAGGTGGGAACACAATATATTAATTAGTCATGTCACAGTTCTGAATCAAAGATTATTTTTCAGTTGCTATGAGAGAACAGTTATAGGTATGTAAATTTATAATCGTAATGCCATTATTACCGTTATCAGTCCGAAGTTCCGGGGGACTGTAGGTGCAGTTGTCTTCGACGGCGGGGTAAGAGCGGTCTGAGGTTAACGCCCGGGAAACGCCTGACAATGGCACTCGACAATGGATATATACGACAAAGCGCATTTGTTTAGCTTCGTGCCAGTCGCTGGTCAAAGACGGTTTACTACATCTACAGATTAACACTAGCTGCTTGTAAACGTGAATGGAGCATTAAAAAATATTTGTAAATAGTTAAAAGAGAAGTATTGAATGCTTGCACTAGAAAAACAATGTTTACGAATAAATTTAGTCTTTCGCATGGTTTTTCGTTTTCATACGTTGGCAATACCTAATATAAGTTAGGTTGATTTCGGCGCAAGTACTTTTCTTCCTTTCTGCGTTGAATATTAGTTCACATTTAACTGAAGTCGTAGGCTTCCGCGGCTAGAGTTGAGATCTTGGCTGTCCGTGTAGACGGCACTGTAGCCGTCGTCGACTATCTTTTCGTGGTCTTCCTCAGGGCTGGTCTGCGCCGATGTAGCCAAGGTCTTATTAGTTCGCATTGTTTACATTGAAAGTGAATTATCATCAAATACTTTGTGGTTGTGTGTGGCACAAAATTGTAAGTTAGGGTGGTTTTCTTTCGTACCTCAAGAGAAACAGTGCTGACCATGGCATGACTTGTACAGTATAACTCCTAGGCCGAGAACCAGTACTTCTGGTTGCGATGAATTTTGCAGCAGTATTTTATCAATTACTCCTCAGAATGCTCGGTGAGGTATGTTACATTTCATACCATCGGATTTCTAAAACAATGAACTATGTATTGAATAAAGTAAAAAAGTACTTTCACATGCCTGCGAATGATTTTCCATGAGGGCCTGTATTAATTTAAACTTCTTTTATTAAAAAATGAGGTCGTTAAGGGACAATTTTTTCTTACCATCTTAAAGAGCAGAGATTTTTCAGTTATTTAAAGTAATTTTTGGGGGTACTTCACCGTGGTCTATCTATCGAACATACTTCCTTAAGGTGGCCCCACACAACCTGTTCGGCGACCACCGTTCGCAGGATCCTGAGTAGTGAGAATTGGTTGCTTGCTGTTTCACGAGCGCCATACATTTCGTAGCTTTTCCGGAATACTGTAGTAGCACAAAACTAGTGGGAATAAAACAGCACATACTTTCTCATTTTATTTCTAAATTTGGTATTTTTGAAAATTCGTAGAGTTCCTCGAAAGTGAGATCTGCATCACTCTTTTAAGCGTCTCTGGTTTTATTCGCAGGAAAAAAAAATTAAAGAAAAAACATTGGAGCGGTTCTTTAGAAAATGTTATTTTATAAATTACAATAATTCCAAGGATAAATTACGCAAAACCTATTCATCCTTCTTAAAAAAATGTACGTGGCATTTTTCAAAGATCTGATTTTTTAGAACAGATTTTGTTGAAGGAAAAATATCTCTACTTTCAATTATGTAGTTTTGAAATTTTAAATTTTTGCAATTTTTAGAAAGTACAGAGAGTTCGCCATATTTACCGTCCTTTTTATTTCACACGAAAAGAAAATTTAAAGAAAAAATTGGAGCCGTTTTGAGAAAATTTTGGGTAACACATAAGCAAATGTTTTAAAAATAAAACAATTTTTTAAAAATTTGCCTATGTGTCACCCAAAATTACACAAAAACTACAGGTGTTTTCGAAAAATTGTACAAGACTTTCTCAAGAGATGTCTTTAAAGAACAGATTTCATTCAGGAAAAATCTCTATTTTCAATATTGCAGTTGTAGGCAGATGCACAAAAAAATTTAACTTTTGCCATTTTCGAAAAATCAGGGCAATTTAAACGACAATGGACATACCCTTTAGTGTTCTTCACGCTATCCGAGAACAAAAATAAAGCAAAAAATATTTATTTTATTATTACTTATATTAAGTAATAAAGTAAATTAGTAAACTTTGTCAAAAAGCAAGTGTGTAAAGCTAAGGAACAATATTGGGACCGAATTTGTATTGAAATCAATACAAATTAGATACAGTACATAGGAAGCTCACGATCAAGAGAAGCCTGAAAACTATTTCAAAACTAAATAAAAATTGAAATGAATATAGAATTATGAATCAGATTAGTCTCCAACAATGGAAGGAACACTATTGTAAGTTGCTCACAGAAGATAGACCTGAATTGTCATGTTAGGTACTCTAGACATGTAGAATCACAGTCTCTGTTAGCTATCATAATTCAAGAAATTATACAAGCTCTGAAAAACTGAAAGGGAATAAGTCGACCGGTTCTGGAGTTTTACCTATTAAGCTATTAAAATATGCACCGGACCTTGTTTTAAATTACGAGACTGTTATTTAACAGATTTATTTTAACCGATCGGGTGCATGAAGAATGGAAGATTGCATGGATTAGTTCCATTCATAAAAAGGGAAACAGGAACGACTGTTCAAACTATCGATGTATTAGCATAATGGCTACTATGGGTAGACTGTATGGACGGATTCTGACTCGATGACTGGAAATGGAGATCAATGAAATTGAGAAGCAAAGTTGTTTTAGAGCAGGAAGAACTTGTACAGATAATATATTGTCTATTAAACAACTTATTGAAAAGAAAATCTCAACGAACAGAGAATTACACTTAACTTTTAACGATTTAAGGAAGGCTTATGATAGTGTTCCGAAAAATAATATTTGGGAAATTCTAACAAAAGTAAAGGTACATCCTGTCCTAATAAATGTAACAAAGAGTCTCTGCGAAAACAGAATGAATCATGTTAAGATAAAAAATGAAATATCTGAAGGTTTTATAGCATACAAGGGTCTTAAACAAGGATGCCCTCTTTCACCAACTTTGTTCAAGATTTTATTGGCGAAACTCTAAGGGAATGGTCCAGGAAATGTAGAAATATGGGAGTGACTGTCGGAAACAAGAAGATATTTTTAATCTCCTTTTTGCTGATGACCAAATAATTTTGGCTAAAAATCAGGATGATATTGAATACATACTAAAGAAATTAATAGAAACATATAAAAAAGATAAGTCAAGATGCATGGTTGTAGGGAAATCTGGAAATGATCTAGAAACAGAAATAGGTACATTTCGAGTAGTAAATAAATTTAAATACTCGTATCTTGGGGCAGATAGATCTGATGACAATGACATTATAAAATATATAAGCAAGGGAAGGGCGATTACTACTAGACTTCATCATATTTATGGAACAAGAATATTAGAAAACAAACCAAAAGACAAATATACAAAACAATGGTAGCGAGTTGTGTTACTTATGAATCAGAAATTTGGGTTAAAAATAATGCAATAAATTCTCGGTTAAAGGCTATGGGAATGAATTTTCGGAGACAATGGTGTCAGTATACACTGTTTGATAGAATACCAAACGAAGAGATTAGAGAGATAATGCAGTTAGAGAGACAAGTGATCGAAAATGTTGAAACCCAACAACTCCAATGGTATGGCCATCAAATGAGAATGTATGCTGACAGAATACCAAACTTTGTCTTTGAATTGATCCCTTTCGAAAGAAGGAAACGGGGAAGGCCAAGAAAATCTTGGATTCGATTCGACATCGTCATCGATTCGACAACGAAGAACAGAAGAATAGAGGAAGATGCCTGGCGGAATAAAAAAAATTGGCGTGTAGAGAGCGAGGAACGGTCATTAGAACTGTAAACAGCTCGCTTAATAAATAATAAAACTTACTTTTAGATAATTTTAATAACAAATATTACGTTTCATCTCAGAGCTTGGTTTAATTATCGATTTAATTAATCGAGTTCTGACGATCCATGTTATAGTAACGGAAGTGAAGTGCGGCAATTCACACAGTTTCATCATTGTAGATGCCACCTTGATCGCCGTCCCCAAAATACGTTTCCCCGAATTCTTCCAGATGTTTCTACAAAGATCCAGCTGACAATAAAAAATAGATTGGCTTCAGACGCCCCTAAAAGGTTGTTTTCGAAAATTGTCCTAGAATCTTCTCCAAGGATCCGGCAAAAATTGTCAGTTCCCATCAGTAGACCGAGATCCGTTGAATGACACTTCATTTCCCACGATGGACTGGATAGATTGAATGAGTCACTGATGTTTCCGGGCGCGTCGACTGCTAATATTAGAACACTCTGGTGAAAAAAATGTTTAGGTGCAATTGTAGTTCAAGGATGACTGACAGACATTTTAAAAAAGAAACTAGTGGTGCTACAGAATGGCACAGACTTTCTGGTATTAGTTTTACATTTCCTTTGGTCTCGGCTAGCTATTCGGACGTGCCACATACTCTTGCCAGCTGCTATCTATCGAAACCCCAAGTACATTTGTTTGACATGATTAATTTTTCGGTTTCATAATAGTAGAACGGAAATGTTATTTTAAGAATATTAAAGAACAGTGAAACCTTGTCCTAAATGACTATTCTCTTTGAAAAATTGGGTTTTTAAGAAAATGGCGTTTAAGCACTACTGTAAATTCGAAATTGGAAACTCTTTTTCACAGAAATTTTTTGTTTTCGAAAAACTTCATTAGAAGTCATTTGAAGCAGTTTAATTCATAAATACAATAGTGATTACAAATTGCTGGAAATATCATGTTAACAGTATACCGTTTACATGTTGTTGAATGTTGAATGAACAAAAAATACCCAAAAATGTACTTTACATCATATTAAAGAATGCAATTAGCACTATTATTTCCAATAGTTTGAAAAAATAATTTGTAGCTATTTTTGAGGAAATGGTGTTTGAGCGTTTCTGGAAATGCGGAAATTTGAGTTCATTTTTACAGAAAAAAGTTGAGTTTTTGAGAAACTTTGCTTGACATTATTTAAAGCACATGTGCCCATAAATATAATAATGTGAACAAATTGGCGCTAATGTAAATATTAACCGCCTGAGAGACAAGTCGAAAAAATTACATTTTTGTAATTTTTGAAAAAACAAAAGAGCCATGTGGCGTTTGTGTCATCTTGTAGAGTGCATTTAGCACTATCCTTACCAAAACTTAAAAAAAAATTGGAGCCGCTTTCGAGAAAATCTTGTTTTATAATGTTTTGAAATTGCAAATATCTCACACAATATTGCGCGAGAACTATTAACTTTTTCAAAAAATGAACAGGACCTAAAGAAAAGAACTAAATATGAAGAACAAATTTCATTTGAAGGAAAAAAACTATCTTCAATTTTGTAGTTGTAGGAAGATGCCGAAAAAATTGAAACCTTTAAAATTTTCGAAAATTCGGAGTTAACCATGAAAATAGGACCTATGCCACCTTAAAAAGGGTATTCTATGCTTATAAGAAATTTCGATAAAATGTGGAAAATGTTCGGGAGCTTTATGTAAAGTACCCCCAAATTTCAAAACCTCAAAGCTTCGACTTGAGCCAAATGGACAGAGGTTTCTTCAACGTGGAGAAAATCTTGCGCAGGTTTATGCGCAAGTAGAGTTCACAGACGGACTTTTTTGGGGGGGGGATCGGTATCAGGTGACCCCAAAACATGTGTTTCAGTTGAAATCTCGAAATCGATTTTCTGCAGCATTACATAACTTTCGGTATACTACATATATAACTCCATATACGGAAAAGTACGTATACGGAAAAGTAAAAATCATTTTGTACTAGTGATGAACGTGGATTTCCAAAATTTCAAAAAAGATTTTTATACCATTTTATAACTTTACTAGCGTACCCATGCGAGAACTCTTGCATGATAAACCCCACCCTTTCCCTATCCATTTGTCTATCCTTTTCATTAAGAAGGAAAGTTGTTAATGAAACGTGTTTGTTTAAAAAATGAATAAATGTAACTTCGAATGTACTTTTGTACTTAATTCTCATGTATTTACAGAATATTAAACAAAAATAGCAATGCAATTGATGTTGGAAACAAATTTTCAATAAAGGTTTATTAAGCATTACAGAAAGATGTTCTTGGAACAAGTCATACTTCTTTAAAAATGCATCTGAAGAAATTATTCAGTCTTCCTTGAGAGTTATCTTTTCGCTTTCTTTGATAGTTACAAAAACATTAGAAAAGGTTTTTACTCTTGAGAAAGCCTAGTGAAGTAGTGCGAAATACTGGATCGGGCTAGTTCAACCCTATTCTTTGTAATATTATTTAACTTTCCTTGATTTGTTACAAGGCCCACTACTCCTCCAGTGAGAGGGGAGCACTAGCGTAACAAATTGGACATTGCGCTCTCCGCCATATTGTAGGCAAATGCGGGCGCTGTCTTATAATACTGTGAATCTTAACACTCTTTTTACGCAATATTGTGGACTCAAAACTTCGATTAACACATTGTAAATGTTCCTCTCAACTTTCATTAATAAATTACGAAAAATAAACGTATTTTAAGAAAAATGTAGATTGAAATACCTCGCGTTGCTGGCTTGAAATTAGTGCTCTTTCAACCCATGACGAATAAATGTTACATTATCATTTTTATGTTAGTGTAATTACAATTCCCAATATTCCTGTACATAAAGGTAACAGACAAAATAGCTTAAAAATTAACGAACTAACAATACAAAATCTCTTGGTTACAATGGTGTGTGTTACTTAAGTTACATTCACCTACTGACCATAACATGCTTTTACGAAGCTACTGTAAGTTCCGTGCAAACAACACATAAAAATCGTACCAGTAATTAAACATTTAAAACAATTACTATATTTTTCCAGTTAATTTTTTATTGATTTATTCGTGATTCCGGTCGCGAATAAATCAACTGTCAACTACTAAGGTCATTAGTTCCGTGAATGTAGTTAGTGTGTAATGTAGGGTTTGCTCGGGATGTGACGGCGATCTTCTCTCTTTAGATGGTGAGATCCAGCGCCGACCTAATGTCGACTACCGGATTTTCCTCAACCAGGTATCTTCCACCAGAGGGCTCCACCCTAACCGGAAAAAATCTCTAAGTTTCTGATTGGTCTGCCGCCAAGTATGGTAGCGTAATATATGTATGTATGTGTGTGTGAGTAAGGGGTGAAGGTATGACAAGGAAGAGGAAAAGATCGCGCGCGGTCGGTGGCCCGTTTGTTAGGGTTCTGCTCCTGCATTCGCCTGTTGATAGGAGATACCACAGAAAACTACCAATCAGAGTAGCCGGCCGCTACATTTCTCCTCCAGACAGTGACAGAACTTGACCTATTGTACATCCAAACATTTGATTGCAGTTCGGCGCCTTATGGAGTATTGCCCTCTCTTTCTAACCAATACAATTTTACATAAGACTCTCTCTTTCTACCGCAAGCTATGTTGCCGATTCAGGAGGCTCGGGGTTATTCGACTCGCCCAACTTGTTTCACGCGCAAATACTAACAAGTTCATTCAACGATAGCTTCAGTTGTGTTAATCTTAGACAATTGAGTTTCTTACCAGTTATTCCCAGAACTCTTATGAATGTGGTGGTTATTTTGTAATTTAGTTTTATGGTTTCATTTCCATGAAATTAATTATAAATGATAGCCAAATGCTTATTTCTACATTTTGACGTCCTTAAATTTTCACTATGCGAGAAACTTTTTTAGTATTGCAGAAAAGCACAAACACCCAGCGGATGAAATGACAAGGGAAGTCCAAATTTTGATATGAGACCAACCACATTTCTGTATGAATTACGGTTCTTGAGTTAGACGGTAATAAAAACAATATTTCGTGCGCTCCGAACGAACATTTCATGTTGCTTAGTGATCTTGAATACTTCTCAGCGATTCTCAACAGGCGATGTGAAAGGAAAAATAGAGAATTTATTTTTGGATTTCACTTATTAAAAACAGTGAAATAAATTTAAACATATCTAAAAATGAATTAGAAATTTTACAGTTAATAATATTAATGCCAAAGACATTCAACCAGTAGCTGTCGTACAATGTGCTTTCAAATGCAAATATGAGATGAATTATTAGCTGAGTGTTCGAAAAGAATATTATGCATTGTTCGCTCAAACCCTTGCAGTATTTCATACCATCCATGTCATCTCACCTTTGTGAATGGGCATTTTCCCTTTATTTTACATAAAAAAGGGGATGTATTGGACGTATAAAATGACTTGGGACTGAAAATTTGCAATATTGACCTTGATATCGATGTCATTCGCGCAAAACAATTCAAGCCTCGTCAGTATGTGATGAATTAACAATGTTCCAACTGGATTTGGACTTGTTTTGCTATTGATATTTCAGTTTTAACTCTCATTTAAAGGTTTGTTTTTTAAAATAATAATTCTAATAAAAATAATACTACATCTTTTTTTATAAAAAATCTTTAATTTGTAATATTAAGCCATCTATTTAACATGTTTTGAAATTATTTCCGTTCAAGTGGTATTCTAATTTGCTCCAGGCTTGTAAGTGGTACGTAACTGAAGGAAGGGTGAGACCCCCTTTCGAAATCCCATCTTGCTTATGAATAAAAAAGTAGTAAAAATAACTTTGTCCTCTGTGACCTTCACACTCACAGACTGGCGAAACCCTTAGTTGTCAACGTCTATCGTCCGTGGGATGACAGCTCCCCTTTCGTGGGACATACGGTATTGGAAGCGAGTGCAGCAAACATTCTCAACATTTCGACAGCTGGTAGAACACCAAGCAAAACCCACCTACTATTAAAATTTTGAAGTGTTAGGGAGTATTAGAAATAGTGTATTAGAGACGTTTTGCATCAAGACCTTTCATGACCTCCGCGCTTCCTGCAACGAACAAAATTGCATCGGCAGTGCCAAAAACGTTTATCAATCTATATAAGATTTTATAGCGCGTTCATTCTTTGACGACTGATGGCAAAGGTCATATCCGTTGGTCTCTTTTTAGTTTCAAAGACACAGTATACTAATTTTACTGAAGTCGTAAACCAATGCTATTTTTAAGAAACGTGAAAAATAAACTTACATACGGTGCACTTGATGTTATTGTTTTGAAACTTTTTTTATTAGAACCCATTATTGTGAAAATTTTGTTTCTAAGCAAAAGTGAAATGTATTTATTTGTTTGTGCCATATCGAGATAACATTTTCAGAGGCTCGTATCTTTGCAATAATTGTATTTGGATTATTCCACGTATGTGTTTGACCTTCTTGTCTTTCCGAACCTGTCATGTAAACTCCCGTTTTTAACCAGCACCGTCTCCAGGGAGAGGGTGCTGCTCAGATCCTGACGGCAGCGGCGGGGCGCAGCGATTTCCGCACTTCGACAGGCTGCAGGTCATGAAAAGTATGAAAACTAATTGTCGCAAAATCACTACTTGCGATGCTTCTTTCTTCAAAAATCAATATTTATGGATTTTTAAAAGGTGCTGAACAAGCTGGCAAAATTTCATGTCAATCCGAGTATCAATCACGGCGAGTGTTGCGTGCAAGCACTGCTGAGAAGTGACAACGCTGTTCTCCATAAGCTCTGTACTGCTTATAGCTAGTATCGAAAATCCTGCCCCGGTCGGGCCTCGAACCTAGTACCTCTCGGTCAGAGATACTGAAATGACATTAGCTGATGCCCTTAGCCGCCTCTCCTGGTCCATTTCCAGTCAACGACCAATTGTAGAAATCAAACATGATCTCGAAAGAAATTTCAACAACAATGTTTTCATAATTCTTTCGTTCTTTTGTTGCCCTCCTTAGCTAATGCAGTTTCTCTTTCTGAAGGAGAGATTTAAATTATTCTTTAAAGTGAAAATGAGATAAGTAAATCTTGTGACACAAACAAATTAATTCTCAATAATGCTGTGAAATGACTAAAACTCTTGCAATCTATCTTCCAAGTTTTCATAATGCAAACAAGTTTTCAAATGAATAAAATACTTTTGAGTAAGAAAATGTAAATATAGTTTATATACGCAGTGTGTAGGTATGCTAGGATCAAATAAAAGAATATGTTTCAATTAGATGAAAAATACTTGTATGTTACTAAATAAAACATGCCTTGCTTGTATCTTTTGGATTTTTGAAAGTTTGCTTCTGATAACCCTAATGCTGCTTCATTTTGGCCTTCAGGTCATAGAAACATTAAGCTCTCATTATATATTTTTATTGACGCATAAATAATAGTCTTTGTTTAGCAAGAAAAAGCACTGCAAAGTAACAATTTACATGGGAAATACTCACAACTCTCGTCGCCTACCTACACACAACACGCCTGTCAGCACCTACCAGGGAACTAGTTGCCTACAATACGATTGCCTTCAATTTCTAACGCTACACTAGCGCTACATGTGCATCTAGGTAGTACTATCCAATATCTTTGATTTGATATGAGGAACAAAGAGGGCTTTGGAGAGACAGGGTGCCAGCTTGCTAGGGTGCGGAAATTGAAAAATTATTTGTATACTAAAAAGCATTGGATTATTTTCTGCGTTGTTACGTATCTCAAGAAAATCAATTCCGAGCCAAAAAATAATCAAAGTAATATTTTCAGCTTTGAGTAGTAAATACCATTTGTTACCATTAGAAACAATTGGGCTTAGACTTCACTTCGGTACATGGGAATGTTGCTCAAACGGTGTTTCCATTATCTTAACGAGCCTACACCTTGAGTTTAACATTAAACGGTATATTACAAATGATTTGTATTTACAGTATGAGTTAGCAGCTGGGCGTTGATATACATACTTCAAGATACTGCCAACATTTAAATCGTGCGTTTGGGCTGAGATAGTTTGTAGTTGTCGAGTGACTTGTACTATTCTTTCCAATTTCAAATTTATTCAGGTATTGTAAGCTAGTGCGTTTTTATTTTTGTTTTTCATTTATTTCAAGTTATTTTACTTTAGCTAATTTAAAAAGTTTGTTCTTTGTGTTGTGCCATAGCACACGTTTTTCCCTACTACCTCCGCGTAACCGTGCGAGAACTCTCGCATGTTAAACCCCACACTCATCCCTATACTTCTATTTCCATTCTAAGAAGGAAAGTTGTAACACAGTTTAACCACATTAAACTGTGGTTGTAAACGAAACGTGTTTATTTGCTTAAAAATGTATAAAGGTAACTTGCAATGTACTAACACAATATAAAAAAAATTGATGTTTAAGAAATTTTCAATAAAAATTTATTCAGTATCATGGAGAGTTTTCTTTGGGCAATTCACAACACTTACTTAAAGACATTTGAAGTAATTATTCAATATTCTTTGACAGTTATCTTTTAGCTTTTCGTGATAGTCACAAAAAATATTAGCGTTTTACTTTTGAGAAAGCTACGTGTCTGAACCCGCTGACTTGAAAATTTCATCGGATGATAACGAAAATATTGGTACAGGGAAAACACAAACATAGCCTTCATTCTTCACTGTTCACCCACAACCCTTCACAATTAGACAGCACTTACAGACCATGGCAAAGCGTTAATTGAATAGTTTCACTACACGCATAAGAAACAAACTTCATAGGTATCAAGCAACTACATTAGTACTTCGAGTTGTTGCTGGAGAGCAAATATTGAATTAATGATTATGCAAATAAACCTAATCAGACTGCACAAACCACGCTGTATACAGAAAGCGTAAATATAAGATTGAGGAATCTAAGCCTTCTAAGCGTGTCGTCACAAAAGTGGCTACCAGCATCAAATATTGAGGTGGCCTTGACAGTATTGAAGCGCGGAACCGAAAATTTAATTGAATGTCAAAGAATGTCTTATCTGAAAGATTATGATGTGAAAAACGTTTCATTGAGGCCCGTGGCCTCAAAAGTTTAGTTTTGAAGGCCCTAAAACGCTTGCTTTAGGAGTTATTTGACGAAAACGTTGGCAAATGTTGCGGGTTACATTTGACGTGAATATTTAGATGCGTTTTTTAAACAAATCCTTCATATTTTTAAAGTCAAAATGTTATTCGTCAAGTCTCCGTGAAATTCTCTTTCTTTAGAGACTTAATTTATAAAGATTGGTTGCGGGTGAGAGGAAAGGTATACTACTGAAAGGTATACTACTGAAATAATACAGGAGACGATACTACGCATGTGAAAAGTAAAAACATGCACTTATCATGTCCTTTGTTAATAATATGTAACATACCATATGACCGTATGATAATAATAATATTGAGACATACCATAAATGACGAACATTTATTTAAGTAAATAAAGGACAAATTATTCTAGATATCAACAAAAAATTGGGTTTCTATGGTGCAGGTACGCAGGTGGCACCGTAGGAACGCAAATAACGCGAGTTTATTCTGAGACAGGTGCGAGGTGCACCATAGTTACCGCGTGTAAACACGCAGGTGGCACCGTAGCAACGCGAACAATACGAGTTCGTTCGATGACGGGCATAAGTGACACCGTAATTCTGCAAGAGTTGGGTTGCTAAGGTGCAAACATGCAGTGTGGCACCGTATCAACGCGAGATATGAGTTTGTTTAAAAACGGGTGCAGGGGTGCACCGTAGTGATCACAAGATTGTAATTGGTGGTAATGGGCCAGGAAGGGTAACATCAATGGACGTTTTGAAAAAGTTTGAAAAACAATGGAATGAGAAAGAGGGCGATGTTTCAAGGGTTGACAAGGGGAATATTAATTCATTCCGTCTCGTGTCGTGGTGGTGAACGGATCGCTGAGAGCTGTGTTAAGTTCGAGTAATACTTATTGAGACTTGTAATATTTCGTGGGAGTGAATGCTGGAAAATGAACTTACAATATTTTCGCGGTGGAGCTACAAGTGTGGACTTGTAATAAAATTTTACTATTGAATTGTGAGTTACAAGGTTAGGTGAGAGGGATATTATTCTGTTTATGGGACAGTAATTAGTTGGAAACAGGTGCCCACCCGAGGCGCAAGTTAAGTGTGTAGGTAGTGTTTTTAATGTGATTAGAAGAAGTTTCGACTTGGTCTTGGATCCTCGTGGACTTCAGCAAGAATGAAGATTTGACTACAGCGACAAGAAGATTCTACGTGGCGACGTCGAATGTGAAGCGTCGTGCGCGCGAAGAAGGAAAAACGGATAAAGGTTCTATAACGCCGTTATGCAATAACAAAAAGATGCCCATGGCCTGATGATAATTTGAAACAAGCCATTATAAGTTAAATGATTGATCTTTCATGCTTAATAAACTAATTCATAGTTAAAAGTAAGCTGATTTTCATTTGCCATTACGTGCAATCCTAGAGTAGATGTTTCAGATTTCTCGCCACTTCGCATGAATGGCAGATTGAGTAAGTGGTTGTGGAGTAAGAAGCAACAACAAAAATGTTTATCACATTCACGATTTTTCACTCTGTGGACATTAACTAGCAATTGAGGGTTGGCCTCTTTCAATAATTTAAATTTATTCTGCTTAAAATCTGGTGCTGAATGAGAATGCAAAGAATTCTGGAATCGTACCTCCCCTTTCTTGTTTTCCACATTTACGAAGCAAATTACCTAAATTCACTGCCGTGTGAAGTTAACAAAATTCACTGGGTACATGTCGCTATTGTTGTTATACCATACTTCAACAAATACAGTCCGCTCTGTACCCTTTATGATTGGCTTATTTCAGCGCCACCAGTATGTATGATACAGCAACGAAAATAAACGAAGTAAAAACCAATAAAGCTACAGCTAAATATTGACCGTAGAAACAGGGCATGGAGGATTACAGAATATTATATTTTATTTTCATGACATTAGAAATAGTGTTTCTGTGATTGATTTTATGTATCACATGATTCTCCTGGCCACAGCACCTGTGAAGCGCACTGCTTCTCATTTAGTGTATCAAACCTTTCCAGGAGTTTCCCCGACTATTCACGAACTGGAAGTAACCGCCATGAAAAGAGTCCCCGGCAGAGTACATTCAAAGGTGTTACTTTGAATTTATAATTAAGTCAAAATAATACTAAAACATAAGGGGGCTACAATATCCCAAACTTTCTCACATTATTTGTAACTTTTTTTCCCCAATTTTCGAATATTTAGAGAATTCAATGGAAATGAGATATGGTGGTATCGATTAATATATTTATTTAATTTTTTTATTCATCACAAAATTAAGTTTATTTACAGTGAATTTGGTAAATCTAGTCTAAAATATGCAAGGAAATGCTGAAAAGAGTAATTTGCGGCAATTCACCAGTATCCTCGTAGATGCATTATAAAACTCAGGTTTTCCTGGATTTTTTCCAGAATATTCGAGACGGATCCGAAAAAATATATCAGTTCCCCTTCAGGAGATCGAGACATCTTATTTGTCTCGATTCGCCTAAAATGGCGCCTTATTTACCTCCAATGATGCACCAGCAGTGGTCTATCCGCGAGTGATGAACAGACGTAGGCTTCTCTGTACAAAAGTCTTTTACTTTTTAAAATATTTTATTCGCCACTTAGATTGTCTGATTGACCCTAATCTAAAGAAGTTCATCAATAATCTTATATATTATTTCTCAAAGTGCTGTTTGGTCTTTTCAATAAATTGGGCAACATACGAAACCGATCTGTATAAAGAAGCAATGGATTGAAAGATTGTGTTTCTTTTCATCTGCACATGGGACATTCGTATTGAAAAAGTGCGTCAAAATATGTAAATATTAAAAAAAAGTAGTAATTCGGGATCTGTAATTTCTGGTTGCCGCGCGATCTTTCGGAAGAAAATTACAGTTGGACGGTGGCGGGTGTTTTGAAAACGAGCGACGTTAGGAGCGAGTTTTCAAATTTGTGCGAATGCAATAAAGCAACATTATAAACGAGTTGCATACGCTATTTTTTTGTATGACAGCATTATAAATTTCTAAGACAATGCAACTTAATTTTGCGAACAACTTCCCTGTGATGTCTCGGGTATTTGACATCTGTGCGAGAAAACTGTGGTCGGCTGTTGGGTTTACCTCTACCTCCCCCAAATTCTGTCGCTGCGATTGGTTGAATTTGTGATGACGCAATCATTCGTGTCGTAAAATCTAACACGTCATCATTTGTGCCATAAAACGCCTGATTATGAACGATTTCTTGCAACGAAAAGGTCGTTTATAAAGCTGGAATACAAAAAAAGAATTTAAGCAGAAAACAGTTTGGTTATTTGACTAACCGTGCGATTTAATCGCACGGGTTCTCACTAGTACAATTTAATACTGATAATTATTGCTTAAGAGCAATTGTTACAGTAACTAGTGGTGCTATAGAATGGCACAGACTTTCCCGTATTAGTTTTCTATTTCCTTGAGTCTTCGCTAGCTATTCGGAATTGCCACAAACTCTTTCTTGCCAGCTGTCATCTATCACCGCCATTTTTTGTCATTTTCTTAATTTTTCGGTTTCCTATTGGTAGAACAGAAACATTAAATTTAGAATATTAAAGAACACAAAAACCTAGCCGTAAATGGCAATTTTCTTTTAAAAATTATGTGCCGTTTAAGAGAAAATGGCGTTTTAGCGCTACTAAAACTGCGAAAGTTGAAGCTCATTTTCACAGAAAATGTTTGAGTTTTCAAAATAATTTATTTGAAGTTATTTGAAGCAGTTACACTCACAAATATAATAATGTTTACAAATTGCTGGTAATGTGCATATTAAAGATGTGAGAGATCTTTCAAAAAAATTACAATTATGTAATTTTTGAAAAAACAAAAAATAACTCAAAATAAACTTTACGCTATACTAAAGAGTGTAATTAGCACTATCCGTTACAAAAGTTTCAAGAAAAAAATTGCAGCCATATATGAGAAAATGGCGTTTGAGCGTTTCTGAAAATGCGAAATTTTGAGCTACTTTTCACAGAAAACGGTTGTGTTTTCGAGACACTTTACTTGACATTATTTAAAGCACATGTACTCGTAAATATAATAATGTGAAAAAATCGCCGCTAATGTAAATATTATCGACGTGAGAAACATGAGAAAAAAATTACATTTTTGTAATTTTGGAAAAAACCAACCGATAGAGCAATATGGCTTTTATGTCATCTGATAGAGTACATTTACCACTATCCCTACCAAAAGTTTAAAGAAAAAATTTGGAGCCGTTTTTGAGAAAATCTAGTTTTTGTAATTTTTTAAAAATTGCACATATTGCACGAAAACTACTAAAATTTTCAAAAAACATTTTCATAGCCTTTATGAAAGAACTCAATATGCAGAACAAATTTTATTTGAAGAAAAAATCTCTATCTTCAATTTTGTAGTTGGAGAAAGACGCCATAAAAATATCCAAACTTTTACAATTTTCGAAAATTTAGAGTTATTCGTGAAAATCGGACCTATGCCATGTTAATAAGCGTATTTTATGCTATACATACAAGAAATTTAAAGAAAAAATTTGGAACCGTTTTTGAGAAAATTTTGAAAATCCCCGGGGGGCTTCATATAAAGTACCCCCAAATTTTGAAGAATCTTTTTCAAAATCTCGAAGCTTTGACTAGCACCAGATCGACCGGGGAATATCCATTTTGGACGAAATCGTACGTATGGTTTAGGCGCTAGCAGTGTTCACAGACGGACGTTTTCCTTTCAATTGGCTTTTCAGTATCAAGGACCTAGAAAACAGGGTTTCTGGCTACACCAAGTGTTAGGGGATTTTTTTCTTAATTTAGCAACTGGTTTTATCCACTTCTTCGTTTTCACGGCCCGGCAATTAATTTTTTTTCCGCCGAAAATTGGCCATTTTTTCGCGCAGCATTACATAACTTTCCCGTGTACGGGAAAGTCTAATAGTTTTATGGTATTCCGCGAATATGCAACCCTCATTACGTTGATGCCACAAAGGCTGCGTATGGTTTTTATTTCAGCAACGTACGTCAATCGAAAAATGTTCCCAAACTGTAAAATGCGCAATAATTTTTTTAAGAAATTCGTCTTAATATTTTTGGTCATCACTTTTGCTTATTATATCCATCTTCATCTTATCTCATATCTGCCACTTATGACTCAATGAGTACGTGAGTGAAATTGCTTCAAATAATTTTTGATGAAGTTTCTCCTGAACTCGAAAGTTTTGGGTGAAAATGAGCTTAATAATGCACATCTTTAGAAAAGCTCAAACGACATTTTCTCCAAAACGGCTCCAAATTTTTCAAAGAAAATATCCTTTTGGGATGAAGTTTTACTTCTATAATATTCTTAAAGTCATATTTCAGTTCCATCACCAGAGAAACGAAACATTGAGAAAATGTGAAAAAATGTACTTTGGTTGGCAGCTGGGAAGATGGTCGGGCAAAACAGAAAAGCTAGACCATATCAAAGAAATTAGAAAACTAGTACGAGAAAATATATGCCATTCTGTACGACCACCAGCTTTTCTTTCCATTTTTCCTTAGTTTAAGACGTCCTTAGTATCCTCACAAAGAAATATACATCAAACCCAACTTACCACCTCTTGCAACGTAACAAGAATCCCGTTCATATCAAATTGCGCGTGGTTGTGAGAATATTTTTGTTTGGTATTTTTCTCTGCAAACGGAATGAGCAGATGTCTCAAATGAGTTTTCTATACACCAATGCATCTGCCGCAATGCCGATCGATGGTGTTTGGTACGTTGTGGAACTGGTTAGCATTATGTAACGCCATCCTGGGTTATTCTATACTTTGTTTTAGATATGGCGGAATGCTTACATCAGAATCATTGTGTAAATGCTTACTTATTCAAACCATAGGAAGGTTGTTTCAATCGCTTTTATAGTCTCAAAACAAAATCAAGCACGGAAATCAATTTTAGAACATTTATTTGAGGGTGTTCAATCTCGCGAACAATTACAAGGAAACTCGCCAGCAGGGTGCAGCCTCAAATTGTCTTTCCCCCGCGCGGCCAACATTCTTCGGCTGCCCCACCTTCAAAGTTTCTCACGGCTCTAGCTAGTCTATACAAAACATAAGAAATGAAACACAGATGTTCAGGCAACAAAACGATTCTCGTTGAGCCCTCTCTGCCGCAAGCGCCAAAAACCGCGCACCGCGTATTGTACTGCAGCCGTGGAAGGGGCGTAGGTCATTTACCCACCGCCGGCGCGCCGGGCGCGCGGCCCTTAAGCCATTAGCCGTTTACCTGCCCCTTTCTCAGTCTTCGGCGGCCAGACATATTTACTAACATTCCGAATATCGATACGTGCCTCCAGCTCCAATACTGGCGTTAATATTCGCCGACTACGAGCGCATCTGCTAGGCAGCCGCGCCCGCGCCCGCCTTACCTCCCTCTTCTCTCAACCAGCATCGCGGTTCCCGTGAGAAAATACCAAACCTTGCTAATGAGATGCAGCCATCGCGGGCACAGCCAGTGCCGCCACAAGTCACGTGACACACTTTAAAACATAACAACGATTAGCGAGCATTTCTTGTGGCACACTACGTCTCACTGTACATCATAGGCTAGCTGCAGATGTCACGTGACTCTCCCTCCTCTGCTTTCGGAAACATACGTTTCAATAAATACGGCAACTTCGCTCCCACGCGCCACTATCATGTCAAACTACTAAGTCAATCTCACTGCGACTTCAATGTCATTTCTTCTACGTCGTAACTACTACCACTATCATGTCAAACTCTTCAGTCAATCTTACTACTACGTGAAACTTCAATGTCATTTCTTCTACGTCGTAACTACTACCGCAACTGTTATGTCAAACTCTTCAGTCAAACTACTATACTGCTGCTACAATTACTGCTCTGTTCACTACTATGTGAAACTACGCAGTCACACTTCTGTGTCAAACTCTGCTACTACTAAGTCATTTCTACTCTGCTGCTACTACGCAGTCTCTCTACGTCAAACTACTACTAAGTCAATCTCACTGCGACTTCTACGCAGTCACTACGTCAAACTACTATTACTGCTGCTACAATTACTACTCTACTCGTCAGACAGCCTGCGAACGAGTCAGCTGTCCTTGCTCTGCCTATCAAGGCTCCGGCAATCAATCGGCGCGGCCAGCAGGCCGCGATCAACATTCGGGCCACCCGTGAAGCAGCCTTCACCTGGCCAAATCAACAGTACGGGCCGCTCCAGCTCTCGAGTACGCGCCCATGGTGACATTCAGCCTACCAGCCGCAACATCTGCAGCCTATTTCAACCGACGGCACACACACTCAGCCGTCTGACCTGGGTTGGTGTTTGCTGTGCCTTCATCAAACTGTAAGTGTAAACTTCAAGAAAGAAAAAACCTTTAATCATAAACATTCATTGGTCCTCCGGCTTACTGCCTAACTACATACTTGTAAAACTAATCAATATTTCAAGAATTAAATTTAATTTATACACAAGTGCATTGCCTTTCATTTGCCCCTAAGAAACAATCCCCTGAAACTTGATCTGACCCTGTATGTAGTCGCTTCGCAGTACGGACCTCACACCGCGCTGCATCCACTACAGAGGGCTTCCAAATACGATTTGCACAACCAAGTCTGGTTTTGCACAGATTCCTCAGCACAACATTATGCACATACTTATTTTCATAGTAAACTAGTGGTGCTACAGAATGGCACAGACTTTCCCGTATTAGTTTTCTATTTTCCTGGGTCTTCGCTAGCTATTCGGAATTGCCACATACTCTTTCTTGCCAGCTACCATCTATCATTGCCAAAAGTACATTTTTTGTCATTTTCTTAATTTTTCGGTTTCCTATTGGTAGAACAGAAACATTAATTTTAGAATATTAAAGAACACAAAAACCTAGCCGTAAATGGCAATTTTCTTTTAAAAATTATGTGCCGTTTAAGAGAAAATGGCGTTTTAGCACTACTAAAAATGTGAAATTTGAAGCTCATTTTCACAGAAAATTTTTGAGTTTTCAAAATACTTTATTTGAAGTTATTTGAAGCACTTACACTCACAAATATAATCATCTTTACAAATTGCGGATAATGTGCACATTAAAGATGTGACAGATCTTTCAAAACATTTACATTTATATAATTTTTGAAAAAAACAAAAAAAACTCAAAATAAACTTCACGCTATACTAAAGAGTGTAATTAGCACTATCCGTTACAAAAGTTTCAAGAAAAAAATTGCAGCCATATACAAGAAAATGACGTTTGAGCATTTCTGAAAATGCCGAAATTTGAGCTACTTTTCACAGAAAACGGTAGTGTTTTCGAGAAACTTTACTTGGCATTATTTAAAGCATATACACTCGTAAATATAATAATGTAAAAAAATCGCCGATAATGTAAATATTAACGACGTGAGAGACAAGTAAAAAAATTTACATTTTTGTAATTTTTGAAAAAACCAACCGATAGACCAAAATGGCTTTTATGTCATTGATAGAGTACATTTACCACTATCCCTAACAAAAGTTTAAAGAAAAAATTTGGAGCCGTTTTTGAGAAAATTTTGTTTTTGTAATATTTTAAAATTGCACATATTGCACGAAAACTACCAAATTTGTGAAAAACATTTACATGACCTTTATTAAAGAACTCAATATGCAGAACAAATTTTATTTGAAGAAAAAATCTCTATCTTCAATTTTGTAGTTGGAGAAAGACGCCGAAAAAAATGCAAACTTTCACAATTTTCGAAAATTCAGAGCTGTACGTGAAAATCGGACCTACGCCATGTTAAAAAGTGTATTTTCCTCTATTCATACAAGAAATTTAAAGAAAAAATTTGGAGCCGTTTTTGAGAAAATGTTGAAAATCCCCGGGGGGCTTCATATAAAGTACCCCCAAATTTTGAAGAATCTTTTTCAAAATCACAAAGCTTCGACTAGAATCAGATCGACTGGGGAATATCAATTTTGAAGAAAATCGACCGAACGGTTTAGGCGCTAGCGTTGACCACAGACGGACGGAATGCCGTCAATCAATTTTTAAGTATAAAGAAGCAACAAATCATGGATTTTGACCACACCACGAGATAGAGGATTTTTTTTCTTGATTTTGCAACTGGTTTTATCCACTTATTCGTTTTCACGGCCCGGCAATTAATTTTTTTCCGCCGAAAATTGGCCATTTTTTCGCGCAGCATTACATAACTTTCCCTATACTACGTATATCACTCCGTGTATACGTACGTATACGGGAAAGTAAAAATACTTTTAACTACTTTTAAACTGCTTAGGATTGATCGGTGTTTCCGGGTGCTAAGGTCATTCGCCCGTAAGTATAGTACATGTTTTATCGCGAGATCCCATGCCAGCCTACAGAGTTTTTCCTAACCAGGTATCACCCAACAGCGGGTCACCACCACAGCCTGGACAAGTTCCCAACATTTTGTGATAATGGCGTGCACGTAGGGGCCCCTGCACACGAGCGTTGCGTCGACGCGCGTCGTAGAATACTGTACCTTACGCGAAAGGGCACACGAGCGTTTTGGCCTGAAACTGCCTTGGTGATATTAAAAGTATTGCAAGAAGTAAATCGACAAAGATTATATGATACTCTGCCATTACCAGTCTAAAGTGTTGTACATACAATAATGATTAGAATTGAAATGAAATTACCCAATGAATTAAAACATGCAATGCACGATCAAATAGACCGATTACTATCATTCATGACGCTATGTGAAATTTTGCACAGAAAACTAAGTCCTTTGAATTTATTCTTGATGACCCAGACCAAATATTTTCCTAATGCAATGCCCCCCCCCCAATCTTATTACTTATTCCTGAATTAAAAGGTTGAAAATGAGTAAAGGTTATACAAAATTATAAGAACAGAATTTGAACAGACCATATTAGTAAATACTCATCTCTATCCACACCAAGTAATAGAAAAACTCTTTATAACTTTAGAAAATTTTGCTCCATGTTAAGTCTTGAAATTAAGCAAAAATAAAGATTCCATAGTCGGCCCCATGGCCTAGTGCTGTATTGATCTCGGACCGAGGGGTCGGGTTCGAGTCCCGCCTCGGGCATGGTTGTATGTTTGTCCTTTCACCCTGCCATCACCATATCGTTTCATCCTCTTACCATAACATTAAATCCAATAGTGGTCATTAATAACTTAGTAGATGATGGGACCTTAAAATATTCCATAGTTACAAATGCAAGACAAACAATACACAAGACACCTGCAGCAAGTTTGGGGAAAATTCAACACAAGATTTATTTTATATTTCCAGTACATATGATAATCCAGTAATTAGATGCCTAATTGTAATGTGCTTTTTAAAAGAGTACTACTTTGCAATTAAATCCTTTGATGTGCACTTATACCTAAACAATGCTGGTAGTAACCTATTTAACTTTTTACACTACAAAATTATTTCTATTACACACTTTCTTACACTCATGAAAATAGTTGTCATCTCTAGATGCACAAGGGAATATGCTCAGAGAATCCTCTGAAGTCTATCATATTGCAAAATAGGTAGAAGTACTTTCACTTGATATCACATCAATGATACAAGAAATGGTTATGACCCAACTCTGAGGTCACATTGATAAACAAGCCTCGCACCCAATACACTGAAGGTACACAGTTACAATTTAAGCTCATATCAACACTTCTCACTTGGGTCAGATAACTACACTATCTTTTACATAAGCTGCTTTAGATGTCAGAATCTAACATAAGAAAGTACACAGAGGAATCTAGTCCCAGTAATACTATTTCAAATTTGAAATCGCCAAATGGGAATACTTCCCCTTGTGCTTAATGCTCGTTTTGAACATATAAAGGACATCAACAAGCAAATTTGGTCAGCACTTACAAATAATACATATATGTTTTATACATACATGATATACATATATTTTTCTTTGCTCATAAGAATCATAAAAACAATATGTTATCATGATTTACAATGGTTTATAAAGCAACGTTTTTCTGAATAATTCAAATTTCCGTTACATCCCAGCAAATGCATTATCATTAGTTAAAAACCACAACTATTTACTGGAAATAGATCCAACTGGAAAATGTGCAATTTTGAAATTAATTTCATATGCAAACATGATGCAATTATACATCTAGGTGGATCAATGAATTATATGCACCATTACTTGTAAGCTGCCACAATAATGCAAAAGATTGTAGGCAAGAGGTAGGAAGTTAGTATTTTCCAAAGCAGATTAGCTCTTGGTATATTTCCTACATAAAATAAAATTATCTCTTTTCTTTGGAACTATATGGAAACAGTCTTCCAGAAGTAATAATGTGTAAAGTGGTATGACTTGGTCCAAGCATAGGTAACGCATAGCATACAATGCAATGAATCTCGCTTAAGAATTGTTAACATGTTTTTGATAAAACATTTTTTGCAAGAAAATTTGAGAACACATGCAAGTACTTTTAACATTTAACAATACATCTCCTAACTATTATTTTCTAATATCGATTTTCATGAGATTCAGGTTACAGAGCTATTATTTTATTACGGAATACTGAACATAATACTATAAAAATGTTAACACAGTTCAGGCAGTATTGCTTCATTCTACATTTCAT
The DNA here is from genome assembly GCA_031308135.1 of Acheta domesticus. NCBI lineage: Eukaryota > Metazoa > Arthropoda > Insecta > Orthoptera > Gryllidae > Acheta > Acheta domesticus. Next base: position 89,984,639 of record JAHLJT010003656.1, read on the forward strand.
TAGTATAATTCTGATGTTAGAACAAGGGTTGTCAAATCAGTCACTCGCTGACAGAATCCATATTACTTTGCATTGTCCATGGCTCCTCCCATCTCTTGGGCTTTCTCTATTCAAATTCAGTACTGGCCTCAAAAGTATGTTGCAATATTTTAGTCACATTGCATACATTTTTGGAAGATTATGTATATACAGCAATCTACGCCACAAGGACAACTGAACAAATCAATCAATCTGACCTTCCACCTCTAATATATACCATTGCAACTGTCAATATATTTAATATTCAAGAGGATTTTAAAACAAATGATACGACAAGGTAAAACACATTCCAGCAAGAGATGGGTCTTGCTCTAGAAGGATCAAATGAACACATTAGTTAAAATGATTCATAAATAATCACCCACATTCAGTGATAAAGTGGATGGCCAACAACTATACACCTTACTTCTGCAAGTCTTGATAAAAAAAATTGGGGAATTTTCAGATTCCTATTCTTTCTTTGTATTGTACATTTATGGTACACTATAAGGTTCAGGAACAATAATGTTATTCAAGTCTTTCTGCTGGCCTTAAGGAAAATGGGAAACACCAGATACCCCAATTATAGTACCACAACATTGTTACCTTATACAATAATTAAAAGTGGCAAAGTGTTTATTCCTCTGCCTATTTTTTTCTAGAACATTCACTCTATCTACATCTATACAGAAAAAGGATCAAGTTTATCATTAACATTTCGAAGACCATATCATACACTGGTCTTACAACAATGTAAGGGGGTACACCGAAGATGAAATAATCATTAATACGAAACAGATACACTCATTTCCATATTTAGGATCAATTTTTTCGAGACCACATGAATTGATGAATTGCTAAAAAATATATAGTATATGGGGACACTCAACAATCAATAATTGGTTCTTATATACCTATTTAAATAAGGTATATTAATTGGGATACCTGGCAGCAACAAAGTTTGCTATACACCAAAGAACACTCCTGATTAATCAAGAATTTTCTTTGAAACCATTTTTGTCCACTAACACCTTTTGGAAGGTATATCTTTACACACACTATATATATCAAGAGAAGGATTTATTTGTTTTGCTGGGAATCAACAGCAAGCAAATATACAACACTCTTGGTAGTATTCAGGTTAAGATTCATTTTTTTAATTTTATCAAATCACAAATTAGGCGCAGTTGGAGGAAAATTCAGAAGCAATGAGATTCTGGACGGGTTACTATCATAACACCCTATTACACCTTGTGATGCCAATACCCAATGCTACAAATGCTATTAATGAAAGTGAAGCACTGCAGGGAGAGTATGTGGTATCCTAAGAACTATGGAAGAAAGTTAGAAATTAGCGATTGCTTCAGCATGGAACAGATTTAAAATGAAAATTTCTCCTAATTTGAGATAAAAATGCTGAAAAGAACTGCATAGAGAATGCATCCAGTAAATGACTTGGTGAGAGAAAAAAAATTAACAAGAAATTTAGAAAAATAAATTTCAGAAGAGATAAAATGCAATCAACAGAACCTAATTGTATTTTGTTTTTATGTTAAGTAGGTAAAATACAAACAAAAGAATGTATTAACAAGTAATGAACCACTGGCACAACAAGCTGCTACAAGAAAGAACAAATGTCACACAGGGACATGGCCGTACAATATCTGAAACTAAAATTGTTGTATCACAGAAGAAATAAGGATGATGATATTGTTACAACTCAATTCTCCCACCTTATTAATTGCAATGAGAAAAACCAACAATGTTGAAAATGGCAAGTTACATACACCATGAGAAGACAATTCCATCTGAACTATTCACAACCCAACCATAAATGTGTTTATTATTGCACTGAAGAACTTCTTTCATCCCTAACATCAAGAGTATTTGTGCGAAGGGCAGTTCAATAAAAAATTATACAGAAATATTGGATGTTTTCCTAGTCCTTTTGGATTTTAATTCTCTAATATAAGGAAATAAATTTGCCAGATGTTCTTAAATAGCTTTATAAGTAAAAAAGGGGAAAATAATCAAGTAAATAATTATTGTTGATGAACTGCTCTCAGCCAATTCACCAAGGAATTTTCAAAGTTAATTTACACCCCTATTACTATGCCTACTAGCTAGTACCTTCAATTTGATTTAATAAAGAATCTTCCAGACATTATTCTTACAGTTGAAGTGTAAATGTAATAATTTTAAATGTCCCACTAACTAATGATGACAAAAAAAAAAAAAAACCACCACCACCCACCCACCTCAATAACATTTAATATTCTATTAACTGGAATTAATTCTCAATAGATTAATATTTCAGGTATCTGGCCAAATTAATTGAATGTTCATTCCTGCAGTGGCCACAAATATAACTTAAATACATAGGAGCAGGGATAATTAAGGAAAATAAAAAAATAGAGGTATTATTTTCTGCAATAAATGTTTTCCATTTCATTTCCATGCTGACTAGCAAAAGCTGAATATTCAAATTATTGCACTACAGTATTTCATCAGGACAATCTCCTCCTCACCTAATTTAAATATCACTACTTTGTACTAAAATCTGTTCAACAAAAAACAGCACATAATCCTGCAATCTAAGGCATATTTTAACCAAGTAGGATCACATGAAGTCACAAAATCAGGCGGAATGTGTCAACTTTCAAACCAATTAAAATGTTATACTAATACATAACCTGCAATTAATGTATAGAAAACATTCAGGACTTGGCATGGAAGGTACCAACATCCACATTTTGTACATACTCAAATGGCAATCAAGCAAAAATATTTCAACCAAGAGAAATAAATACAATTGGCCTATATAAATATGTCTATAAATATAAAAAAGCACTCTGCAACCAAGGTGGTCTTTTAAATAAACTTTCCAAACTTAACATTCCCAATTACAACATTGATTTCGAAAACACATTAAAAATAAAAATGATTTTCCCACTTTCTGTTCAGCTTGCACAATATTTCACAAAATCTTATATTAATACAGCATTAACAGATCTCATACACATTTCATACATTCCAATCAAGCACGGCTATCAAAAGACTGCTTACGAATTCCAAACAACATTCTCACAAATGTCAAAATTACTAAGCATGTACAAAACACTAGGTCTTTAAATTTCCTTCAACAATAAAACTTCAATAAAGACATTTCCATGATCATTCTGCATGTCCAAACCACCGTGTGTTAAATATTGGCACAAATGAATTACTTAAAATTTACTTGAGGGGAAAAAATGAGATTCGAAAATGGCAAAGAAAAAAAAAAAATAAAAGAAAAAAAATAAAATAAAATAAAAAAAAAAAGAAAAAATAAAAGAAAGAAAAACCTATTCTACAACAATAACAAATGTATATACAGGCAACCTCTCATTTACAATGATTCAGTAAGTTAACACTTCTACAGCAGGTATATAAATGTATAATATATTAACACAAAATCGGCAAGAGCCAATTGTGCAAACAGATGAGAAAATGAGACTGGAATACAATATTCCAGCAACAACAAAAATTTTAAAACACATATGTTTAAAAGATAATACAGAGAATCAACAGTCAGCAAACTTTTACCTATCAACGGCTCTTCTCACCTACTATATGCAATTCATTAATGCATTTACTGTCTGTATGCAATAATCTGATTGTACTGCAATTCACGATCTAAATTTTTTTGTGAATCACACAAATCTCTCAGAGATTTGGTTATTTATGTAGTACCAACTTCCCACAAGTAATTTCTCCCAGCCTAAAAACTTTCAGTACTAATCAAAACCAACTCTTCGTAAAAAATAACATCATGAAGGCAAAGTGCATGGTGAAGCACAAAATTTTGTTCCATAAGTATTTTTAATTAGGACAAATACTGAGTGCTTAAGGCAGTGAGTAAGAAAATTGACAAAAATCTGCAAAAAATCATAGGATATTCACAACCCAATGTGCGTTGTGTTTTAGCATCTACCCAGTCTTTGCGAATTTGTTGGCACCTATAATGATAATAATACATTGTGCTTTCTTCCTATCCTCCTGGATGCATTATTCATAAAATTTAGACCAAAACATGCCACTGTTTTAAATAAATAATTATTAATTAATAAGGGATTCAACACAGTATGAAAATAGGTACATTTAGAAGGACTATGAGTAGTGATGAAGCTTTTTCATCGAATATCACTAACGGCTGACTTGGATCCAAAAATTCGAATCAACTGATCTTCATAATCATCAATGTTCCTCTTCATAATGTCCATGCATGGGCCCAAAAGCCGTTCAAATGCTTCCACATCTAAAACTGAAAAAGAACATTCCTTTTCAGTGCATTGCAAATAAGACATTTTCTCAATATTAAATGCAGAGGAAAGAACACACAGCAAGGTCCATTTAACTAGACAACTAGCAGATCTGAAAGTGAAGAGCACTAAGAATTATAAGTATATTGACAGTTCTTTTGTGCTTAAAAATTATTAAAGAAATATGAAAATGAAATGAAATGTGGCCATCATTAAAAATCAATCTCAATGCACTAAATAATGTCATTAATAATCTTTACATTGTTTCAAAAATTCATTTATGAAATTAAATTCCCAGTAGTAGGGCTACTCAAATGGTCTTTAACAATGTCAGCTACAGACTTTCTTGGGCACATTTTAAAATTATCATGGAGATTACAGAAGCAGTAGTATTTCATGATATCAATATTTTTTTCCATTATATAATCAATTGTTCTAGGAAAATTGGATGAATTTGTATCTTATCAACAGTATCTACACTGACAAGGCTCTGAACTATATTAACAATTTGCTATCTTCATCAAAAAAATGTCAAAGAGACAGTTTGTGAATTAATGATAAAACAATGTGCTGTCCCCCACAACACCCCATTTCCGGATTTTCTCATTTACAACATTCTCTGCAGGTAAATATTGAATCAAAATTAATTTTACATTTGGATATACAACTGTATTTTAACATTAACAATGTAATTTAAATTAACAAACTTGTAAATGGTAATTAAGAGGTTCAATATTCAAGGACAAATGATTGCATGTACATTACTTTTAATATAAAGAAATGTACAAGCCTGCTCTTCAATTTATATTACATAACCCAAGTAGCTTAATAATAAATTGTTACAGACAGTTTTGATATTGGCAAAACTTTTATTAATTTTACATTCACTAATACACAAGTTAAATAAATTTAAATAGAAAAGATATGAAGAAGAATGTAAATGATACAATGAAAATAATTTGGAACATAATTTCTAGACATCAACAAATTTAAGTAGTAATAATGAAAATAACTCTACACTTACATGCCAGCTTAACATCTCCCACTGCATAAGCAGTGGCAGCTCTTGGTTTGTGTGTCACTAGTGCTAATTCTCCAAAATAACCACCAGTAGTGCAGCGATTTATCTGTCAAATATAATTGCAGTCATTATATAATATGAAAAAATTAAAAATAAAATCACGATTTATTACATAAAACAACAAATGCCCACCTCAACCTCTTGACCATTATCCCCCACTATTGTGATTCGAATTACTCCTTCCTCAATAAAATACATTCCATCAGCAACATCTCCTTGTTGAATTATAACCTCTCCATCACTATATCTACGTGGTACCAACGCATCTGCCAAGTTCATCCGTTCATAGGGCTGCACAGAAAGTGAATATTTATCTCCAACATAGAAACTGTATAATGTGAATCAAGACGAATTTTCTAATTTTAGTTACCTGCAGAGTTTTCAGCATCGGAACCTTTTCAATGAGCTGTTCATACATCTTTCTCTTCTTGAAAGCACTCTTCAGTAATATACGTCGAAACGTGGTTCTGTCCATGGCCCATAAAGAACCTGCAGTAGTAGCTATTATTGTGGCAGCTCTTGGCATATTATACAAAAGAGCAAGTTCTCCAAAACTTCCTGAATTCTCATAAGTGTGAATATGCTTTTGGTTTGGTCCATCAGCCACATAAGCTTTAAAAATACCACTGTAAAAACAATATAAATAGCAATTTAACATTATTAATTATAAAAAAATAGTTGAAGATGCACATTAAAAATGATCATACCTCTCAATGATATAAAAATTATCACCATCATCGCCTTGTTTGATGATATAATCTCCAGGTTCTACAACCCTTTCAAACATTGCATCCAAAACTTCATTCATTTGTTCCTAAAAACAAATAACCTTAAGAAAGCAACATAGAATGAAAATTATTGTAAAGATCACGGAAAAAACTCACCTTCTCCAGAGAACGGAAAGGAAGATATGCTTTACACTTTCTGCCAAGCGTTGCCGCTGCACATCAGATTTAGGATACACAATCTGGAAAAAAAAAAGGAAATTAATGTGAATTTGTTCTTTTAATGTACCAATATTTCTGCATTAGATGAGTGAATTCATCCATTCATTACCTTTTCTACATCATCATCATCCTCTTCAGGGTTGTATGCTTCAGCAAATACTGATTTCCGTCTTACATTAAATCGACCAACTGGAGGTTCTAAGAAAGACAAATTAAGAATTAATTTCTACAATTTTTATAATGTGTTGATGAATTAGAATAATCAATAAGCAATGAACACATACTTATTTCCTAGCATTTAAGTTTAAAGGTATAATCTAAGAGGCCACTGTTCTATTTTCTGCAACACACTACAACTAGCATTAAGAAATTTGTTCTTATTTTCTTATTGCATAAAATTTACTACCTGCGAAGTTGTTGACACATTCGTTAATACTCTTTAAATTCTATTCTCAAATCCATCCTTAAACCGAATTAAGGCATCAAAAGACTTCAATACAATACAAACAACTCTTGTATTGTGGCCAACAATTGTTGCCAACAACTCTTGTATTGTGGGGGAGGGCCACATGTCAAAATGTTATAGAAAATTAATGGTCACAATATGGTTGCTTCATCCAAGTTGCACTTACACCAAACAAAATACACTTTAATAAGAAACAAAATTATCACTACTTCAACAATTAAAGCCACTGCATTGAGTATTGCTTTACACAGAAATTTTTGGAACTTGTTGCAGAAATCATTCTAAATTTAACAGCTGCCTAGAGCTTCCTATATGATTACTAAAGTAGCGTTTCTGGGATATTAATTCAAATGAATGCATTGCAACTATTATAAGACATACAAAAACTGGAGTACTGAAAAAAACCCTCATAAAATTGCAGGAAAAATATGTTCCAAAGTTTTAGCCTTCACCTTAACGCTTTACAACGGCAGAACGCTTTCATATTAATATAAAAATAATTCTACGTTAGCCACTTACCTTCTTCCATTGATAATACAGATTCATCTGGTGACACCGCCTGTTCTTCGTCCAATCTAACCATGGCTGTTGCTCTACTTTCGCGCAGTTTGGTAAAAAATTCAACTGCGTACTCTACTACATCTCCGGGCTGCTCAAGTAAATAGCTGATTGTAAATTCTAGCAGAATGTCCCGCAATTCATCGGGAACAGTAATTCTTCCCGCTTCAGCCCGGCTCATTTTTGGTTGCTACACACTTCAGTACAATTACTAAAATATTAATACTTTTGGGTACTCTGCGAAAAGCACCTTTTTGAAAACTGAATCAGGCTAGGCCTATAATCACCCACACGTCAATTTCAAGAAACACCTCTGCGGAGCAGATAGGCCTTAGAAAATTTGGAAAATGCTAATCGAACATCTTACTACCACACGCACTCCAATAGAAATTTTCACTAGAATCACTTCCGTCACATAACTCACGTTATAAAAACTTTCGTTATTTAACGGCGCATAGATCTGCTAAGAATCTCGCATTTACAATACGAAATAACTCAGCTTTTATTCACAAAAAGAAGTGATGCTTCTGAGCCTTCCACCTATGGAAAATGGCGACTACTCCGCAAAATGTCAATGATTTTCTTCAATATCAGAAAAATAATTGCAAATTATGTTCGCCATTTCAAGGCGAAAATCGTCAAATTCTTAATCGATATATATCGAACCATTTGTTTTCGAAATTATGTTTTCATTATTAATATGTTTAGCACATCGACCTGCAATTGACTAGGTTGACTACCTGGAACCGATTTGGATTAACGCAAGTTGATGAAAGAAAACCAAACTAACGAATGAAAACCTCGTAAACCCGTACGGCAAGTCAAACAGCAATTCTGCGAATCTAGATTGTTTAATCAGTTTTATCAACAATTACGCAACCTAAGTACTCGATCTCTCAAATGTCATGGCATTGACACCTTAAAGCTTGTCACTCAATCAAAGCCCATTATCAAAAGAAACTTTTGCGTCAGTAACCTGTCAAAAGTTTATCTTCTGCCATTCAGTAGGGATCATCATCTAATATTCTTGTTGTACCTTAACATCTTTTCAATAATATCAGTAAAAATATATTTAATATTGCAGGGCAAATGTTTTCAAGTTGTTATTTAGACATTTTTGCCCAGTAGTTCACAGCAGTATCACAGAACATTCTTCCATGGCAGTATCCTCAGTTTTTCATGCACAGAATAATCCAAAACCATTTTAAACCATTTTCCTAAAGTAAATTTACTCTTATTAAGCAATTTATAATTGTCTTAGTAAAATTTATTTTAATGTACTTATAAAAATATACATAGACCTTTTTGAGGAGGTAAGGCTGCACACGAGGAAATTGGTTTAACATTCTTAAACACTGTTTCATTGCTGTCAAGAAATAAGGCAAAATAAAAAATTAACTTTCAATTGTTAGGTTTGTTGAATATCTCCCTTTGACAAGCATTTTTTTAATGCACTGTCTTCTGAAACGTAAAATTAATGATCATCAATGTACACATATCAGAAATGTCTTTTTGTTAAACTAATCAAACTTATAAGTAATATACTATCAAAAAGGAAAAATTATTAAGAACTTAAAAATTATTGTTAAAAAAAATCTTGTTTTTCAGCTCATCAATTGATTCATATCAATGCCACCTTTAAAAAAATCTTTGAGATAATGAGTATCTCAAACTCTCAAATATTTTCAAAGTGATAATTTTGGAAGATGAAGTATGGAAAAGTACAGAGAATTAAATTAAATGCCATTACTACATTGAAGTACATAAAAGATATAAATTTTGAAGCTTAAAGGAAATGTCCAAACCTTAATAATAATAATAATCTATTCAATATATTCCTAGCAAATCTGACATTCTCTGTGGCAAGATGATTTGCACAATCTATCAAGCCAGAAATAAATACAAGAATACAGAAAGTTCACTTTTCTCCTGTAGAATTTCTAATACCTCATGGAAAAAAAAAATCTCTGTAGAGAGCAAGCAGAATATACTTAGTGCATTCAAGCTAAGCTCAATTTAATTACTTCTGGGAAAACTCCACACAAAACATCTGAGAGTTTCTGCACTACTCACAGATTCACATTCATCAACAAACAAAAAAATCTAAATTCGCAGGTTCTTTTAATTATGCTTCTTTTTGTGTGGAGAAACCAAGGCACAATTAACCAACTTGTGGTATTGTAAATTGATGGAGCATCACTAAGAAGCCAAATCGAAAGCGCACGAGAATTAAAAAAAAGAATAAACGTATTTATAAGCAAAGAAGGAATGTATTAGGAATAAAAATTTATTACACAATTCATCACTTCACCAGAACATTTTCATTTATGCAAGTTTTGATGATTTAACGATGAAGAAAAAGAGATGAATTTATTAGATTCACTTAAAATTACTACGCATGTGTTTAAAACTTCCTGCAAAACACATTTACGCAATGAATATAATTCCTCTTTGAAATAGATATTTTGAATGAATTGCACATTTTATTTTGTACTTTAAATGCTTAAACACTAAGTGTTCTACAAGAACGTGTGTTGTCTTTCATACGCATAAAAAGAAACAACTAAAATGCCACTTCTTGGTTGATTCCAATTTCATTTTGACCATATTTCCTTTGGTCTTTACATTTTTAATTTATGAACAGATGAAATGACAAATAAAAAATAATTGAACTGCAAAACATGTACACTTATTTGAATTGTTCATAAAAATTCACTTTGGTTCTTTGTTGTACACTTCCATTATTTTTTCCATAATTTCCCACAACTTGTCCTTTTGCAAATCATCTGCATATACCTAAAACAACACAATCCATGATTAAAGTTAACTTAAAGGTAACTTAATAACAGCAGAAAAATTGATGTAATTATACATACTGAATACCAGGGGACTCCTTCTCCTTCATCTGTAGGTAGTACTTGACCACCATAGCACTGTAGAGCCAAATTAATGCAAGCAATTGCCACATGCTGTGGTGTGTAATCCAAAATTGCTGGATCATAGTGGAAATCCTACGAGAAACAAAAATACAAACTGAACTAAATTAATCCTCAAAAAATTAATAAAGGAACTTAAGTAACTGATTTTAAAAACAAACAGAGATCAAAGGCAAGACAAACCACTGCATTTATTAGTTCAGCTATTGCTTAACATTGAATACTTTGGCATCCAAAGAGAGCTAGGAATTTAAAACATCGGTAGAACTTCAATTTTAAATAGGAATTAAAAGTTAAAACTTGAATTCAAATGCTAAATATGTCACATCAATCCTACCAAAAATTCTATTCAAGGCAAATTGTCATAGTGTTTTTGTGGTTTAACAGAAAATAAAGAACTTCTATTGTTCTTCTCTCTCTAGAAATTATATTACAGGATTATCCAGTTCACCATAGAACATGAAACATTGTGACAAAATGATTAATAAGCATCTATGAAATTTTCTGATCTAAGAGATCTCTTGATTTAATGCACTGTATGCAAGATACTCTTGATTTCTTAAATCATACTGCATACTGTGAGATTTAGATGAGAACACACATTATTGCACACCAAGAAAATTCATCACATCAGCAACAAGTGAAAAGCACTATTTTAAACAAGAATGAACATCTAAATTAGCTGTAAAGCTGTATACACCTCATTATATATTATTATATAACTTTAATGTTTCAGATTTCCAGCATCTTCACTCTTGTCAGAATTTCAGCCATTGCGATAATCATTAGAGAGAAACCTAAGCACAATACTACTGAAAAACACAGCCTCAGTTTGTGTAATTTTCAGTTACAATAAACCAGAAGATCTCTGGATTTAAAGATGAAATGCATTCCATCTACCAGAAATTATTAAAGGATTTTGAATAGCAAAAGAAACCTTTAAAAATATACTTCCAAAAGCTTGTTTTGTTGTCACAAAATTCTGAAATTTATCTTACAATTCAAAAGTTCTTAATTTGTAAACTGAACTGTCTTTAAGTATTCTAACAATATTATTACACAACTCTGTTAATAACAACATAACTAATTGTCAAAAAAAGAAAACTATCAGCAAACACTTTAGAAACCTCAAATGTTTTTAAATAGAAGGAAAAACTTTATCCATTTTGCAGGACACTTCCATTTAGGACATTTTTGAAATCTGCATTTATTAAGTATGGAACAAATTTGATGTAATACTTAGTCATTAAAAAGATATGGTTCATATATAGTAAATATTATGCATCATATTCTCAACTAACAGAACACATCATGCGCTTATAAGTTCATCATGAGCTCATGAGTTTTGGTCATAATGCAAATGTGCAAATTGTCAACATATTGGATTTTACTAAGTCATTGGGACAAATCTTTTTTTTAATGCAATCTAAAACCTAAAAATCACAAATCTGCTCAACTCAGGTGATTTTCATAATTCATTAAGTTTTAATTGATTGATATTGTTCAGCATTATTGAATGTTAATCTCAAACCCTCAATTTTAAAGTTCAGCATTAAAGAACTAGTGGTACAGAATGGCACAGCGACTTCTCAAACTTGTTAAGTTACCTATTTTCTCAAAACTGTGCTAGCTTTTTGGTTTTGCCTCACCCTTTTCTCATCTATTGGCACATAAGAGACTTACTAGGGCCTCTAATGATACCTACTCCCAGTAAAGAGCACCATCACACTCCTCAAATATTGCCTTCACCTATTTCTGTTCTGTTCCTTTGTATATTTGCCCATAAAATCTCTCTGCTTCATCTCAGCACTTAATGTATCTCTGTTCTGGGTGCAGGAATCCTGTTTCTCAATTACAGAGACAGATTGTATACACCTCTCACACTGGCTGGTCAGGTGAAGGATTAGCATATATAGGTACGGAAGGATTAGCGTACAGATGTAACTAGTGGCCTGCAGTAGCAAAAATGCGGAACAAAACCACACAAAATGGTTTTCTAAACTGTAGCATATAACGGAGTTATACCAAGTTTTCAATACCAAAAATATCAAAAATGTTGCTGTTCCATAACACTACGTGTGAATAGCATATATTTCATGACAGTCAGCCTCTTCCTTTGGAGCCTAGCTGTCATGTGATGTCAGCTGTGTCACACGCTGTGATGCACTGAGTATGAGAATTCAGTAAGTAAATGCATTATGAGAATTGGCAAAAGTACATAATCTAATATTTGCATTTTTCAGACAAAAATGAAACTGTTTCAATTGCTTTTGGATTCTTCTTGAGATGCTGGGTATCTAATGAAACCCTGGACACTTCTCTATGGTTGGAGGCTGCACAGTTTTCTTTCAATATCCGCACACATTGTAAATTAGGAATTTACAATTTTTTACATTTCCCCGAGTTCTTGGCCCACTAATGAAACCATAGACACCTCTTACAAGGCCACGTGTTGCATTGTCTTCTTTCAATTTCTGTGTACATTGGAAATTAGTAATACTAGTGGATACCCAGGTGATTAAATCGCATGGGAAGTTTAAAGCCAAATCCTTTTACATGTCCGGATATTTGTTTACCTCTGTCGTGTCCCACCACAATGCCTAACTGCTCAAATCCATCTCGCTCCTTGCAAACTTCCTTAGTCTGAGCTGCCTTGTCAGACTCGAATACTACTTGCTTTACTACCAGATTGAGAGTGATGTTGCCATTTCAAAAATTTATTTTTCAAATTCTTGATTATAAAACATACAAAAAACTGCACATGTAGACATTGGGGGATTTCATCTTTCTAACATTCAATTTGCAGAGATTGAATAGTTGACCTAGTAAAGGGATGTTTACATGTTTTAGAAATAATATGTATGTACGATACACGAGGGCCTTAGAAAGGCCTATGCCACAAATGCAACTTCAGAGAGGCAACACTTTCACGGATTTCGATCTCACAGCCTTAAGAGTCCATGTACTTGGGCTTACCTGCCCCGTGTCCCTATCCCACCACACTGACTCAACTGTACTACTTGAAAAGGGTTATGGTTATGTAACAACAACAACAACAATAATAATACTAATAATACTACTACTACTACTACTACTAATAATAATATGACTAAATCAATAACCTTTCTGTGCAAATGAGTGGCCAATAATTTGATTTACAGTGTTGAAACAATGTATCTGAAAGATTTTGACATAATTTTTTTTCCATAGCAACAAGACAAACAAAGTTACTTTAGCATTAAAATATATCAACATCACACCCAATAATAAACATTTCCTCAAAACTAACCAAGTATAAACTACTGGTGCCACAGAATGGCACAGTATTCCTGTATTAATTTCCTATTTCCTTGGTCTGAGCTAGCTATTTGGAATTGCCGCATACTCATGCCAGCTAACATCTATTGCCGCCCAAAGTACAATTTTTTTTGGACATTTTCTTAATTTTTCGGTTTTCTAATGGTAGAACCGAAATATTACTTTTAGGATATTGAAGAACAGTCAAACTCCGTTCTAAATGGTAATTTATTTTGAAAAATTTGGAGCCATTTTTAAGAAAATGGCATTTAAGCGATAATAGAAATGCGAAACTTGAAGCTCTTTTTAACAGAAAATGTTTGAGTTTTCGAAACACTTCAAATGAAGTCATTTAAAGCACTTAAACCTACAAATACAATATTGTTTAACAAATTGCTGGTAATGTGCATATTAAAGAGTTGAGAGACCTTTCAAAAAAATTACATTTGGGTAATTTTTGCAAAAACAAAAAAATACCCCAAATTGAACTTTATGTCATATTAAAGAGTGCAATTAGCACTATCCACTTGAAAAGTATGAAGAAAAAATTTGGAGCAAAAAATGGCATTTGAACGTTTCTGAAAATTTGGTAGTTTGAGCTAGTTTTCACGGTTTAGTTCTTGAGAAACTTTACTTGATATTATTTAAGGCACATGTATGTGCAAATATAATATATATATAAAATATAGTTTCTTTGGTTTTTTTACATTAGAGACTTATATATATATATTTTTTTTGCCTTAAATAAAAACCCAAAGAATAGAGCAATATGGAGTTTATGTCATCTCATAGAGTACGTTTGGCACTATCCCTACCAAAAGTTTAAAGAAAACACTTGGAGTCATTTTTGAGAAAATCTTGTTTTTGTAATTTTTTTTACAGTTGCAAATATTTCATGCAACATTGCCACAAAACGACTGAAATTTTCAGAAAATGTACACAACTTTAATGATAGAACTCACTTTAGAGAACAAATTTTATTTGGACAAAAAATCTCTATATTCAATTTTGTAGTTCTAGGAAGACGCTGAAAAAATTCAAACTTTTGCAATTTTCGATAATTCACAGTTAACCTTGAAATTTGGACCTATGCCACCTTAAAAAGGGTATTTTACTCTATTCTTACAAGAAATTTAAAGCAAACATTTGAAGCCTTCGGGAATTTTCAAAATTTTCTCAAAAACGGCTCCAAGTGAAGTACCCTCAAATTTCAAAGAATGTTTTTCAAAACTGCAAAGTTTCAATTTGAGTCAGATGGACAGAAGTTTCTTCAGTTTGGAAAAAAATCTTTTGCATGGTTTCGGTGCTAGCGTTGTTCACACACGGATAGACAGACAAAGGTTTAGAAAAGAATCACTTTTTCTATATCAGGAGATCCCAAAACATGTATTTTGTGAAATCTCGAAATAGCTTTTCCGCAGTATTACATAACTTTCCCCATTATTACATATATTACACCATATATACATATGTATATGGGAATGTAAAAATATAGAAAATAATATTTGATGGAATAAATAAGATTGGTCCAGAATTTGTAATGTAAAGTGTAAACAAGAGAAGATCATGGTGTGGCCGTAACTTGACTGATTACGAAATTGGGGGACAGTGCATGAAGTCTATGAAAACAAGATTCAAAATTTGATTTGCAGGTTATTTTGTTGATATTAATGCATGACTGGCTTTTCTGCTACCAGTTCACAAAAGACAAACCAAATATGGAATAATGCCCATGAAACTAAAGTTTTGTAAACTTTAAAACTTAATTGTGAAGAACAAATTCCATTTGAAGAAAATGGAATTTTTGTAATTTGCCAAAATTAATAAGCAATGGTAAAAATCAGACCATGCCATCTTTATTCTAAAAGAAATACCCATCCATCCATATTATATACACATGTACACACATATACACATGTACACACATATACACATGTACACACATATACACATGTACACACATATACACATGTACACACATATACACATGTACACACATATACACATGTACACACATATACACATGTACACACATATACACATGTACACACATATACACATGTACACACATATACACATTACACACATATACACATTACACAAAATATAAATATTACAAAAGTTTTACCTGCAGAAAAGCTGAAGCAGCCTTAGCAATGGGCATCTTGGACCAGTCATCTTTCTCACACCAACCTTCCAAGGATTTTAAATAATGCAACATGAACTGCAATTACACACTAATAAGAATTACAAGAACACAAACAAACACAACAGAAAAGAACTACCAACATGAAAGCTCAAAGATTAAAAATTGTTAGCATTATCACATACAAACCTTATGTGGATGGACAATAGTCACTTCAAATTTCAACATTCTCATTATGAGCAATTCAGCTTGAACAATAGCATCTCGCATATTCCAATATTCATCACCCAATTCCAAAGGAGCTGCTCCTCTGTTCAGGGTATTGTGAGTAACATTTATCACATCTCGAATTTTTAAAGGATCATCTTTAACTTTGCCAGCCAAGTACAATGTTGTAGCAGCAATCAACTGTAAAATCAAATTAAATCCAAGACAATTTCAATTTTTTCATAGTCAGGGCACATGATAAAATTCCAATCAATAAAATAATTAAAATACTAACACTGTTATAATCACGTGATACAATATTTCTTCTATGCAAACATTAATGGCTTACAAAAAAAATTACTAGCAAAACCTGACGAATCTCAGTTGAATTTGAACTGTGATGACAGGCTAGAAGAATTGAGGCTACTACATTAACATCACATGATCTTTCACAAATGTAAAGTAGGGAATGAATTCTCAAAAGTACCAACCTTTACAGACTAATATTAGAGGGAGGGGAAAATAAAAAAACTTGATGGATAAACTATGAACTAAAAACAGTGCAGATTTTAAATACTCTAAAAAGCCATTTTTAAATGTTTACTCGCTATAAATCTATTATTGAAAAATTTAAAAACCTTTTCAAACACTCCAAAATTAAAAAATGAATATGGATGAATGATATTTGAATTTCACAATACAACTTCCATGTTTAAAAACCAAGTAAGGCAACTATAAATTGATGCAACTTTGTAAGTGTGTGACAGTGCGCACAAGTAATTTTTTTCTTCTTCAAATTTAAAATCATTTCAAATTTTATTATTTCCTATAATTGTTCTTTTTTCTTGTTGAAATTAATTTTAGTTTTACATATTGTACTTCAAGTTTATTTTTCTTATACTACCAACTAGTTACTGGTAATTCATGACTATATAGCAAATGAGCACTCTACTTCCAATTCCGCTTATGGTCTGATTAGGGCTTATCGATTCTGCAATAACTGGTAGGTATAGATTATTTTAGTCAAATGATCATTGGGTTGAAACAATCGCAGGTACTGAGCACCATTATATCCATGCAATTTCCCTTTCTCTCAAGCTTTTACTTGGTTGTTACCATTATTTTTACTTTCTTTCTAAATTCAATACAGTGTTGTTTTTCCTGCATGGTTTTAAAAATGTTCTAGGGTTCATTTGATCATTAAACGGTTTTAATCACAAGAGACTTTGCATTCTAGAAAAAAACAGAAGTAGTAAAATGAGGGTATAAACATTCTATTATAAAACAAAAAAGGATGAAAATAAAGACAAAATTTACAATCCCAAACTCCAAAGAAAAGAAAGATGGACCCAAAAATTCAATGTAAGATGTTCATTCGGCAACATGCGATACAAATTATGAAGATTACAATGTGGCATTCATCACACAACCTTACACACACACGTACACTTTCCTGCAACATGAAACCTTGCCATTAGTCCCAACATAAGAATGTACCTAAATCATAACAACAAATGAATAATTCTGGACAGTCATCTGAACACTTTTGGTCATGATTGTTAGTGATTCTGGGTGTGTCCACTACTAGGGTTATTAGTCCTTCAAGTGTAGTGCATGATTTTGCTCAGGAGATGATAGTGGTCTTCCTCCATTGAATGGCTAGACCTGGCGTCGACCTTCCTTTGGCTAGCAGGGTTATCCCCAACCACATATATCCCACGGGGCACCGCCCCAGCCGGGACAAGCTCTAAGCTCCCGCAACAAGTCTCCTAGTATGTGTGGTAGTGTAGTTGTGCATGTTAGTGTAAGTGTGTGCAAAGGGAGAGGATAGGAAAGATTGTGTGCAGTTCGTGGCCTGTTTGTAAGGGTACTGCTCCAGCATTCTCCTGGTGTTAATCAGAGAAACCATGGAAAACTTCCTATCAGAGCAGCCGGCCACTAGAATTCTCCTCTAGACAGCGACTGAATTCAACCTAACCGACACGCTAGTGTCGAAAATGCTCCCACTGTCGGGACTCGACCTTCCGGACAGAGAGTCTGCAGGGACATCAGTGGATGCTCTGAGCCATCTCTACTGGTCTGGGCATGTTTCACAAAAGAAACTGATTAGTTATAAGTGAATATATACCATAAAAGGAAAAATTGTTTACAATTTATTTAATTCCTTCTAAAATATTTAATGCTAAGGGAAACTCTGTTGGTAATTTGTAATATTTATAACCATTAACAAATGCAAATTTTGAACTCTGATTCTTCTGTGCAATATATTGTGCTTTGAATAATGTCACCCTCATCTCAATCCATGAAAGATACTCCCCATATTGCTTTGAATAATAAACAAAGTTTAATTTTTTCTCTGCATTCCCAGAACGTTCTCTTAAAGTAAATCCAGGTTCATGACTTCCTCTATACATTCATTTTGCTTCATAGTTTTTCAAGTAGATTTATTTATTCTCAATGATAGGGAGAAAAACTTGTATTCTAGTATCGATCGTACCAGTGATGTGTATTTTACTTCCTGCAATTTAAGAACTTGCTTGTATTTTTAAAACTTTGAAAACCTAGCTGAAGTATCTCAAGAAAAGGTCTCAAAAAGTGAAAAGTATCATGAGAATGTCTCTAGTAATTCATAATGCAAGGGGCAAGAGTTATTACTGAACTGGTGGAGGATTCAAACTTATGAAGAAATCCAATGAATACCATTTTGAAATTACAGAAAATTTACCCACATAAAATCTCAAGAGAATAGCTTGAAAATAAATGGAATGCTCAAAGAATGGAAAATCTATATTAATAAACAGGGCTTGGATTCTGATGGCATGTTGTCTTTCCATTGGTGCATTTTAGACATAGCAAACTTGTAAATGAATGTTTATCACAACACACAAGTGAAAGAAATGTATAGATATTGGGTAATTTTTTGTCATTTTCCTAGGTATTTTTTTCTTTCTGGTCTCCACGTCTTTTTTATGTCTACAACATTTTTTTGTCATTTTTATGCATTTTGTTGCAAAGTTCTTATCGTTTCATCAATTCAGGGCAAAATTCGTTTCTGCTGGCCGCGGTTTATTGAACTATAGAAATTATACGGATCTTCAGTAACTTCCTCAATTTTTCGAAACTGACAGTCGGAAGATTGGAGCTAAGGATTATATTTCCTCTTAAAGTAAAGACTTGATATTTAACATATTTATATAAATATGTTTTGTTTAAATTTCACTGAATAAACATTTTTATAGAAATTTTTCAGTATTTCCTTTTAATTACGTAATTTTCCTCTTATTTTGAGTCATTTTCAAAGAACTTCTATGTCATCAGAATCTGAGCCTTGTTATTAACAAAGTGCACCATGCATCATCATGACATTTAAAGCAGCAAAACAAAAAAGCTAACAATGAACAGAAGAAAGTCACAGAAAAAAATTACCAAATGAAAATCTTCAATTCAAAGTTTACTTACATAGCTATCATAGCCACTTGAATCAGCTTCTTTAAAGAATCGGTGATACAAAATAGCAGCTGTAGCTATAGTCAAAGGTTGAGCATCTAACTTGATCCCTGCAAAATCCAAAAAAAAAGTATTCACTTCACACATAATACTTTTCCTTCTTGAAATAAGGAGCAATGAAATAAAATTGGAAAATTATATTGACACAAAAAACAGCAATATTTTCTTACCACACTCAAAAATGAAGCGCACAGCAACGAAATTGTTTTCAACTTCTCGATAATCCACAGAAATTGCTTGTTTGCTCTTCTCACGTTGCAGTTGCATCACATCAATTACATCCTTCATAGTGAGGTCTTCTCCTACGACACAAGACATTGCTAAATGTGTATGTAAATGTTCTTAACTTCCCCAATTAACGGTGATGATGAAAAACACTTTAATGTACACCTCAATAAAATAACTTCTCTCGCGATGTGAAAACCGAAAATTTCATAAGTTCGACATGTGTTTCAAAAATAATCTGGTTCTCAGTACAGGTATAGTCACCAATGTAATAATTTCACATTAAAAATATTGTTTGTTACAGCACGCTAGTTCATCAGTCACACTGAGCGTTTTCCGTATTATTGTTTCAGAACGACAATTACGGCTTCATTTACCTTGACTTCTGTCAATATGCTAAATGACACAAACTAACTCGCGTGTAATTCACTCGCAATGTCCACAAATAATTATTACTGTGAAAATTTGCCGGCTTCCCGTTTCACGCGTGCTCTGAAATCAACACCAAGCAAGCCTGCATGGCTTACGATGGTTTACGATAACACTCTTATGTTTTGAGCTGTTTGTTTACGCTTACGTGTCGGCAACATAATGAGTGAAAATCGAACTGAAGCTGTCAGCTCCGCAAATTCTATTCCTTCATTAGTAGGACGCTGTAATAACAGATTGTAAGATATAAGCAAATATTTGAAGTTTGAACCTTTTCAAGCATCTGAAACAAAATTAGGGCAATGGTTTCGATTTCAGTTATCAGTGTTGGTTGGCAAGCCTGGAACACTCTCGGACCGTGGACCAGGACGGAGGACTCCTCTTGTCGGCCGGAATGATTGCCAACCACTGAGCCAGCACTGGGCTGTTGGAGGTACGTCAGGCCTATTACTGAACATCTACTTAAACGCACACAAAAGGTTTAATTTACACCCTTTGTGGCTCTTCGTGCTTCATATGAGAATTCACTTTCAAATGCTTTAGCGACATTTTTTAAAGAGGCCGTCCAGCCCCAGGGAACGGAAGCAGTAAGTGGAAAATAGGTAATAACAAGAATCAAATTGACTGTGTGCCCTTATCCTTTTAGTGCTAATTTCATTTATGTAGTTTTAGGTTTGGGCCTGAAGTAGGTATTAGGTCGCTCCCAACTACACGCACAACTGCCAAGAATTTTAGGCGACTATTGTTATTAAAAAACAAAACATTATTCTAACTTTTTATATTAGGTACTGTCACATATTACTATTGTTACTGTTTCAATAAACAGGTTTTCTTTAACAGGTAGTGAATATTGCACTACTGCTGAAGAGCAAGGATGGATATGGAATCCAAATATATTTTACGAAAAGTTATTACAGATTTCTTGTGTTTATTTGTTGGTAAGTTGTGATTTTTGTTGTCAGTTTATTTTTCTCCTTTGATTTCTTAAGAAATCATACTTTCATTTATTCCAATTGTTTCAGTTGCTCTTCCAATCCTTCTGTTTTATTATTATGGACAGCCTTATGAAAGGGGATTTTTCTGTGATGATGAATCTTTAAGACACCCTTTTAAGCCTTCAACCATAACAAGTGGTATGCTGTATGTTCTTGGAATGCTTTTACCAATCATAAGTGTGAGTAGTTCTTCTTTCAGTACATTCAGATTTGTTACAAATCCAGTGATTCAATTGATGTTTTGTTTAGTTCATGATTACAGAGTATATTCATTTTCGAGAATCCAATGGGCAAGCTGCCAAAACTTTCCTTGGAAGAACTATTCATCCTTGGGTATGGAGGTGTTACCAAATTATTGGAGTGTTTGGATTTGGAGTGGCCTGCTCTCATTTAATCACAGATATTGCTAAGTATTCTATTGGACGTTTACGACCTCATTTCTTTGATGTCTGTGATCCCATGGTTAATTGTACTGATCCGTACAATAGATACAGATATATCATTGACTTTGAATGTAGAAAGACACATGATAAACATCTCTTAAAAGAAATGAGGTAAATATACTGTTGATGAGCATTTTGCAGACATGTGTTTCGTAATTTATTTATTAGTTTTATTCTTCCAGATTGTCATTTCCTTCTGGACATTCATCATTCTCTGCTTATACAATGGTATTTTTAGCAGTAAGTATGTTCAGTTTTTTTTTAAAGTATTTGAAGACTATTTAAATTAACCAAAATACTGCAACACTAATGTTGAAGACTATAATGGGCTAAATTAAAAACTTTTCTATCAGAATTCTTGTGTTTGAATCTGAACGTGACACAAAATTTCATAGAAGTACATAATGGGTTTGGTAAGAAAATTTTGATGAAAAGAAATTAGAATGATTGAAAGAGAAAACTGTCTTCATTAGTTGTTGGAAGTATTCAGTTTCTTTGGTCAACTGAATGCATTAACATAGAGGAATTTTTGGACTTTTTTTAGCTTCGATTTTGATGAATTCATCATAGCATATCATTTATACCATAATGTAAATATAAATGATTCACAGAAAAGAGATTTGGGCTTTAGAACAGAATTATCGCCTTGAAAATAAGAAGGAAAAATTTTGTTGTTTTAAATAAAATTCTTACCAAAGACTGTTTTCCACTATTCATAAAATGATAATCATTTATTTATTCATTAATCGAAAATTAATTATTCACAAACTTATTTTATTTGTTTATTTTATCTTGCTTTGCAGATGTACCTTCATGCAAGAATGACCTGGCAAGGATCGAAGTTACTTCGTCATTTCTTGCAGTATATATGCATACTTATGGCACTGGTTACTGCAATGTCACGAGTTTCTGATTATAAACATCACTGGAGTGATGTGTTAGCTGGCACACTGCAGGGTTCTGTTGTGGCAATTCTGACAGTATGTTTCTATTTGTGAAGATTTAACTTTGACTTTTAGAAACATGAAGATGGCAAGAAGTAATGTTGTGTATCAGAGAGACCCTTAACACTGATAAACAAGCTATAGATATTTGGCATGGCATTAAATTTTTCCAATGTAGTTTTTTGTGTTGATTTCAAATCTGAAAAACTGTTTTGCTCTGTCACATCAAGTTTTTTAGATATCGACAAAAATTAATTTTCATAAAGCATTGTTCATAATTTTTTAAAAATTATTTCACATAATACAACAAAATATTTTCATTGACTCTGAAAATATTCATATTGAACTTAATACTTTCAAGCCTTTTTTGATATTGCATTACTAATCTTTCATGAGTTTCTGTATGCACAAGTGGCCACAACTTGCCATTCGTAGCAGTACTTGCGTGCTGGACTATATCCAACACACTCATTATCTAGTTTCCTTAGTCTTCTATTATTTATGCTTTTGCGCAATAACAAAGACAAATGCATAAACACTTTTTAAAACAATATTTGAAATATTACACATCCGAAGTATAAATTGTATATCTACAGTGATTGAAGAATCATCACAATTATCATGGGAACATCGGACAAGTACTGCTGTTTTATTTGCAAGTAGGATAGTAGAGATAGAAAGCACTACTGCGTAAAGAAAAATTGGCCTCTCAAAACTAGAATGCAGCCAGGAATTTAAAATGTCCTCTGTGCGCCGTTGATTGACCCTGTCAATGTACTTGTGCAACACGAGATCAAACAGGGAATCATGAAAAATTTCGTGAAGGAATTAGACAACGACTCGGATGCTTTTCAGTACCCATGCAATAAGTTTCTAGAGTTGAGTTATATGGAAGGTAAATGCTGAGAGCCACTTTCAAGACTTATTGAATGATACTGAAAAAATGCGTGGAGGGCATGCAAACCAGTTGAAATGCTATGAAAATGTGAAGAAGTGCATCAGTGCCTACAAAAAGTTGGGATTAACATCTTGAAAATTCCCTCAAAATTCATCTCCTTGACTTGTATCTTGACTTTATTCCTGAAAACCTAGGTTGTCACTGACGATTGTGGTTTTCACCAGGAAATCTCGATAATGTAATAATGTATCAGGGTCAGTGGAGTGCAGCAATGTTAGTTTTCTACTGCTGGACACTTCAGCGTGACCTGTGAAATGCTCAGCACAAACACAAACCTACAGCAAAGAAATTCAAACCAAATATACCTTAGATTAAGCATTTTCCTGTGTGTATGAATTTTATGTGTGTGTATTATACCTTAAAATAGATGTTACTAGACAATATGTGCACCATGTGACTTGATCTCTCTATTTTCTAAGCCAATTCCATGTTCATTAGTACTCCTGATAACAAAAAATGTTCTATAAATGCTCTATAGTGAGATATAAATTGTTGAAAGAGTGTCTAAAAAAAACTGGGTGATAGAGACAAAAGGTTTGCCTGTTTTGAATCAGCACGTTTCACTTATTTTAGAACAAGTGTTAGGTGCCCAGATATCCACCAATGTTTAAAATTTGTTTTTTAGTGAAATTTGTTCCAATTCAAAAGCGATCTTCACCTCCTATTTCAAAGTAGTTTATGTGTTATGCGAGTTGAAAATATTGGATTCCCTTTAATCTGCTTGTTAAACTTACATCTGTTTTGCTAAACAAATGCATTTTGTAATGCTTGTCTGTTTCAAGGTCCTTTTTATATCGGATTTATTTTCCCGCAAACACGCTGCAATTCCAGTGCCAGACAGTGAGCCTCCAACTACTCATTCAGCCAATAGTGGGACCAACAGAATTTGCTGAATGCCATCTTCTGCTTGCAAGAAAGAAGTAAAAAAACACTGCTTTTAGCAGTGTAATGGGTATTTTTTAAATGACATTTAAATAAAATAGATACATTGCTATAATCATAATGTTCTTCCCGACAATTTTCTGCTAGGTAGATGAAATACTCAAGTTCCTGTTTGTACTAGAGCTTCCCTTAGAAAGAGATTTTACTTCATTGTCAATTTTTCTAATAGGAATAGATGAAGGTATTGTTTATAAGTAGATTTTGCAATGAACTGTGCCTGAGATACAAAATTCATCAGTGGGAGTTGCAGCTTACTTGGGCAAGTTCATTTCTGATTCTTACTAAGATATTTATTTTGTTATGTTGATGAAATTGAGAAATCCTTTAAATTCATTCCACTGGCAGGGTATGTTCTTATGTAATTTGTAAAGACAGCTAGCCATGATGTATTTTAATTTATTTCTAAGATTGATTGGTGGCAGTTTATTTTTTAAATATTGTTTAACATTTTTACATCACATTTTGCTAGT
This sequence comes from Acheta domesticus, assembly GCA_031308135.1. Lineage (NCBI taxonomy): Eukaryota > Metazoa > Arthropoda > Insecta > Orthoptera > Gryllidae > Acheta > Acheta domesticus. Next base: position 90,009,509 of record JAHLJT010003656.1, read on the forward strand.
CAGTACACATTTGAGAATGTTTGTGCATTAAAAATACACTAACATTGAGTACATAATTATTAAGAAATATCAGACGATTACCGATTACCAGTAAGTGGGAACTAATTGGCAAGAGAACGATTTTTAAAAGTGATTAGAATTTTAGTATCATATGAAATTGATGTTAATGCTTGAAAATTAATGACCAGAATAAACAGAGTTTGCAAAATGTACGACAACACAGGAAGTATATATAAAATAATTATTTTCAAATTTAAGAGAAAATAATTTAAATGATTTGTTTGAAAAAAATCATTCATTATAAATTTGCCTACCTTTTTACAAGTAGTGCCATCGTTTCCATTCACACTAGACGTTTGGAAATAATTTAATTATTTTGAGTTTTAATGGAATTATTGGAATATGCAGAATTTGAAAATGTGCAGATTTTTTATTATTATTAGTATTAGTATTATTATTGGTGTTTTAAGGATTCGTAATTGAAGTAAATCTTGGCTCTTATTTCTGGTCAGTGATCTCAAAGCTATCTTAATGTTTCTGAAGAAAGTCTTTTAATAATGTTGCATTTTCTTTTAGCTCATGAGAACCACACTTAGAAATTTTATTTTTTATAAGAATAGGTTTTTGGAGATTGATGAAGTTAATGAATTTATTATTTTAAGACAATTTTTGAAAATTTTAAATGTTTTATGGGAAAAAATTCAATTTTATTTCTAATTTATTTAAAATGGAAGTTCAATTAAAATTTGTGATATTTCATCAATGTATTTTGTAGACAGCTGTTTATATTATTGTATTATATGAATTGTTAATGTTGCTTTGTTAATTTAAATTGATCATGTATTACACTGATTTTTTTTAACAATTTAGAAAAATTAACACGTAATAGTTTTAGTGTGCTGTGCATTATAATTTCTGTTATTTGAAATTTTGTTTTTCTTATTAACATCTCATTATGCACATGCAAATTGCCTACGCATCTTTGATTTGTAACTCATTTGAATTCATATTGAAATAGGAGGAACTCCCTCACTATGTTCACTTTTAAGTTTTGAGAATGCAGTAGATTTTCGAGTGTAAGTGCTATAAATTTTCCAGTATAAGAATTGTGTCTTTATATTGTACTGTTTCAAAAGCTTCAGGCATTATTTCTTTCAAAATGAGAGTAATATCTCTGGAAACCCCCAACTACCTGCAAATTTGTTATCAGCACAATAACAATATAATCTATTTAATGAAATTCTGAAGTATGTCTCAGCAATAGAGAAGTATCAGGGGTCATTCAAAAAATACACAGGTAGATAGAGAAAGGGGACCTCCCACAACCCTGACAAAAGCAAATTCGGTTGATGATGAAATATGAACGTTCTTATAATAATTATTTCAAAACGTTAGATAATTAACTAAAATGGTTGTTATGAATATGTTAGTAAATTTCATTTACCACATTAAAATTAACCAGAAATTTGTTTTGAGTTTAAATTTGTAAACATTTTAAAATAATTCAAAATTGTGTGAAATTTTGTACATAAGTCACATTCACTTAACTCTAGAAATGGTTGGGGGCAGCAGGTCCAAAATGAAATGCTATTTTTGGGGGAGGGGGTTGTGTTAAAAGTTGTGAGGGAGTGTGAAGCAAAATTTTGTTAGCATATTTTCTTAATGGCCCCTAATTTATCTCTGCTTAAATTTCATATTACTGTGTTTTAGATTTGATGTGTTTGATCCCTCCATTGTTTATATTTGTTAATGTTTGTACCATTGTTACCATTCCTAATTTTTTTTACTTTATATAAAATTTGTAAAAAATAATTTATTACTAAATATCAACATGTCAAAAAAATTTCATTTTTTTGCTCTCAGTCTTGTCATATGCGCAGTGTCAATTGTGGGCAACTCTGTGGAATATTCTCTCAGTTTCAATCTCCCGGAGGAAAATGTTGAGTCTAAAGATTGCTAAGAGTATGGTGGACAGTTATAATAGAAGGCAGGAGTTCAAGAAATTGTTGAAAGTGATGAAGCGGATTGAGGCAAAATTTTACTGGCTGTAGCTTGAGTCACTCCACACATATTTGTGAGCAAAGTTGTCCATTTTTGCACTAAATGATTTAGGCTTTATCAAAATGCATTTAGCAAAGACTGAAAGCTATTTAGAATTTTAAAATTTATTTTATATTTGCATTTATAATGAGCTTTGCATGGCTGATCCTGAAAATGCATGAGTAGCTTATCAAAATATTGTCAAAATACTCTCTGCTTTTTCCACCTTAACAATTATACAGTCAATCATATTTTGTATGAATGTTTATTATGAACATATGCACATATCCTCCAGAAGGAACTGGTGCAATTACATCCCAAATATACATGTTCTTCCATTAAAACTTCACACAAATTCCGAATATTGTTGATGTTATTTGTTTTAGGAATGTGTGTGTGCTATTTTGTGTAAGTTTTGAACCTCAAGTGTTGTTGTCTGTTGTGAATTTTTTATTTATTTTTTTATAACCGTATTTTGTTGTAACTTACAAGTTTTGGAATAGTTCTATGCAGAGTAATATTTAATATTTCTCCCTAGAACGTTTTAAGAGTTTCATATAGTATAAACTAAATAATTTTTGTGTGAAAGCATAAATCATTCTTTCTACAAATTTATTTCCACCTGTTTAGTTAGTTGTGTTGTTTTTGTCAAATGACAAACCTTTTCAAATTATGAACAATTCCTATTATTTTGGACAGATTGACTTTTACACAAGCTTTAAAATATTTTGTAAATGAAAAAGGTGCCTACATGTACTGTTAATTAATGTAAAGAAATTAAGTTAAGGTTTTTAGAAGTTTTCTTTGAAATAACATTAAGAGGCCACATACTTTGTTTTATATCTAAGATAGTTTTGTTTTGGCTGAAACTTGACTGATTGAATGGTTGGTTGATTAATTGATAATTAATTAATTAATCAATATCATTTACCCACTCCATGAATAACAAATTCAACAATATGACTATCAAGTAATTGAAGAGTGAATATATTTATGCATATTGGACACTTTATAACTGGCCTAAGGTGATGGAACTAAACAGTATTCTTTTTTGTAGATACTTTCTATATAAGTAGAGTGTACAGCTGATGAAATATTCTTAGTACAAAAATATGTGAATTATTATATGAAATGAGAATTAATCTATATATTAAAGGAGTATTTTGGAACTATTTCAAAGTATTCATCTATTATCTGTATTCAGACTTTGAAAAATAGAAACAGATTTTCTATGTTGATAGGCAACTTAAAATATTTACAATACTTGTGAAATAAGACTATGATAAACACTCAACAAACCTTATTGGGAAAAAAAGTCTTGTTTTGAGACTTCAAATGTTCAACATTAAAAAATTAAATAACTGATGCTAGAAAAGGGAAGCTGAGAAACTTTGAAATTTATTTCTGGTTCCATTATTTTATTCAATCTGCTTAAATTTTGAAGGTATGATGTATGTAGAATTCATGTATAATCTGTATTCAAGTATATTTTGTCTGCTTTCATATAGATGTAAAATAAAAACAATTGAAAGTTTTTGTTTTAATTTTTACCTCTTCATCAAGAAATCATGACTGGTGTAAATGACAGTTCTTTTCCTCCAGAGCTGCAATGTTTGTTGGCAAGTTCAGTAATGTTGAAAATATGAAATTTTTATGAGAGGAGGGGGGGGCAGTCCGAACTAGCTGATGCTATTCTAGGGGGAAGAGAGACCAATTACGAATTTTAAAATTGTGATTTGATTTTATCAGATTTAATAATTTTTAGAACACTCATTGCTTCCTATTGAAATTAGTAGAGACTGGATAAATGTGTGTTATTAAATGTCAAAATATGTAATGAAAACAGTAAGAATATGTAAAATCGGGCATAATATATAATATTAAAATACACTAATAATAAAACACATTTATGTAATACAAAATTACATTAATTAAAAAATTCGTAAACAAATTTTAAAAATAACACAAACGTTTTAAAAATCATTTTGAGTTCTTTGCTTCACATTTTGTTCCTTACAACTTTCCCGTCAGAGGTAAAAGCTTTGTTATCCATGACCGTAGTTTACTAACTAAACCAGACCATAGAGTAAAGATGTATACATCCTTGGTCTATGACCAGACTGAACGCAATAGAAGCCATCGTACAACTGACACTATCTTTGACCAGTAAACGGTCACTGCTACTTGCAACATTTTCATGGAAGTGATACTCGTCGACGAATGCCGAAGTTTCACGAAAATTCAAGTTAAAGGTCACGAAACGCAGGCTCAGTGATTTCTTTTGCAACTAAAGGTATGTGGTGCAACAGAATGACACTGACTTTCCCGTATTTTCAACTTCCTTGGATCTGGGCTAGCTATTTGGAATTGCCACATACTCTTGCCAGCTGCCATCTATCGCCGCTCCTTTTGTTGACATTTTCTTAATTTTTCGGTTTCTTAATTGTAGAACGGAAATATTAATTTTAGAATATTTAAAAACGCAAAAAAATCGTTCTAAATGGCAATTTTTTAAAAAAAAAATGTAGCTGTTTTTAAGAAAAGGGCATTTAAGCGCAACTAAAAACGCGAAATTTGAAGCTCTTTTCGCAGAAAGTTTTTGAGTTTTCAAAAAACTTCATTTAAAGTCATTTGAAGCACTTACACTCACAAATATAATAATGTTTATAAATTGCCGGTAACGTGCGTATTAAAGATGCGAGAGACGTTTCAAAAAAATTACATTTGTGTAATTTTTGAAAAAAATAAAAAAAACTCATAATAAACTTTAGGTCATATTAAAGAGTACAATTAGCACTATCCGTTCCGAAAGTTTGAAGCAAAAATTTGAAACCATTTATGAGGAAAAAAATGGCGTTTAAGCGTTTCAGAAAATGTGGAATTTTGAGCTACTTTTCACAGAAAACGGTTGAGTTTTCGAGAAACTTTATTTGACATTATTTAAAGCACGTGTACTCATTAATAATATAGCGTCAACAAATCGCCGCTTATGTAAATATTAACGACTTGAGAGACAAGTCAAAAAAGTTACATTTTCCTAATTTTTGAAAAAACAATAGAATAAAGCAATGTGGCGTTTATGTCATCTCATTTGGGTACATTAGGCACCATCTTTACCAAACGTTTAAAGAAAAACGTTGGTGACGTTTTTGAGAAAATCTTGTCTTTATAATTTTTTTATAATGCACGCAATATTGCGCGAAAACTTAATTTTTTCAAAAAAATGTACATGACCTTAATGAAAGAACTCACTATAGAGGACAAATTTTATTTGAAATAAAAAGCAATCTAGAATTTTATAGTTGTAAGAAGAGGCCGAAGAAAATTTAAACTTGCAATTTTCGAAAATTCAACCATATCAATTAACTCGCCTCTAATTTCTACTTGACCGTACCACAAATCCCCACTCTAAATGCTCTCAACCTCGGCCGAAATCCAACACAACCAACTCGAATTCAAAATAAATACCCAATCCACATATTCCTGCAAAAATTCGCCGAAATTGACAGTTAAAAGAGGTACCAAGATCTTTTCGTCACCTATGAATTATATTAAGTTTAGTATGCAAGTTAGTTGTAAGCATCAAAAATATATGTATAGTGTAAGTCCACTGAACTATGTAATATTCAACAAGAAAATAAATTAATAAAAAACCCTGTCTCAGCATCCGAATTCTTTCCCCTCCCCAATGCCGATACTCTGTAAACCAATCTTTGAGGGCACGAGCCCCCACCACTGAAGATTAGTAGTTCCGGTATTTTAAAAAAGCTTGCCTTGAAGAAAAGATGCCACTCACTAGAAAAACGTGTCTACGGTGTTGCATCAGCTGGCTAGAACTTTTCTCACCAATTCTTTCCGCCGCCTTTTTCCTTCGGAAAATATTGGTTCTGTCATTCTTTATTAAATTCAACGTAGAATATGGGGTGTTTTTTGTCTCAGTTATTTCTCAGAGGAGAGAAAGATGGCTTAACCCCGTATTTATTTTCCTTAAAATAGTTCCTATATTATTTCAGCAGTTTAGATACTTTTTGCGCCTCTCACAGGCAATCAATCTTTAGAAATGAGGTCTCTAATGGCGGCTCCGCACATTCGCTATTCGACGAGCAGCGAGCAACCGCCGAATAGTGTGGAGGCTTGCTATTTGCCGAGTGTCGAACAGTCTGCGCTCACCCTACCCACAGCATGTAGGTCTTTTGGACACATCAAAGGAAGCGAACATTTGCCGAACACATCATGCTGGGGATTGGGCGAGCAGGCGAATGCCGGATGAGTCGCCGTAAAGAAAGAAATTCACAGAGATGTGACGAATTGCATTTTGACTTTAAAAATGTGAAGGATTTGTTGAAAAAACGCCTCTAAATAATCGTGTCAAATGCAACTCGCAACGCTCGACAGCATTGTCAAAATCTATACAGTTAGATAACTCCTAAACGGAGCGTTCTAGGCACTGCCGGCGCTACCTATAGGCAAACTAAGCGACCGCCTAGGGCGCAAACCTCAGGGGGGCGCAAATTTGGTACATTTTTACTTTCTCGCCTTACGAATACTTCCGTAAGAAGAGAAAGTTATGTAATCGTGCGCCGGAAAACGGGGAATTTTCGCCAGAAAAACTCTTATAGCGCGGTTCTGGTGATGAAAAAGTGGATAAAACCTGTTGCTAAAGTTAAAAAAAATAGTGGTGCTATAGAATGTCAGAGACTTTATTGGGGATCTTAGTTTTCTAATCTCTAAATTGAACTTGTTTTTCTATTATGAATGATGATGTTCCCAGATACCTTCCCTGAGCGCGTAAAGGACATTTTTTTTACATACTCTGGATATTTTCGTTTTCTAATGCGAGAAATGAAACCACCAGACTATTACTGTTTTATAAGTGTATTTCATGCCTTTCCATTGTGGTCGCAGCGGTTAATCAGCGAGGATTGGTACAGGTCTTCCGAGGGAAGCTTCGGCGGTTCGTGTCCTGGTTGCGGAATATTATGTGTCAGAATTCTCTATTGTCATAGGAAATAATTGAGAATTCGATAAACTTTATTTAAAACCATGTGAAACCATTTGAATAACAAATATTGATAAGGACGGTAAATGTACTGGAATTGTCTGTATATATTTGTTAAAATTTTTAACTTTTAACAATTTTTTACGTCTCTTCTTGGATTTGTAAAGCGTATGTACCATTGTATCAATTGTTCCTTTATCATGCATTCACCATTTTATAGGTCGGTTCGATTCTTTCATGGCTCTGTTCGACCCATGCGGAGCTAGTGTGGCGTAGTTGTCTAAGTGCCGTTCGTTATTTTTGAGTATCGGATTTCGGGTCTCGGTACGGAAAACTGTTTGCTGGTAGAATACACTTTTGCTGGTTTATGAAGTAGTGGAATAGCATTAAGGACCATATAGAAGCAGAGCGAGAAAGTATGTGCGTTGGAAGAATCACTAGTTTATAATAAATATTATTGTTCTATCATTTGTCTTATATTTATGGTATACCAAAATATGTAATTTAAAATAATTCGTGTTTTATGTATATACATATTTATATACTTTGTCAATAACATTGGCTGTAAATGGGTTGGGTAAAAGGGTCTGCAAATGGCAATATACAGCCTTAGCAACGCCGGCGTAGTGGATGGCGAGGTCAATAAACTGCATTCAGACCTTGAATAGGTGGGGGTGCTGGCTAGAAAGACATAAAATAATGTGGGATTGGTCTGAAAAGGAATGACTATCGAGGGCGTGGTTACTTGATTTGGCAAGAAGTGAATGCATTGGCTAAGGGAGAATAGACTGTCGAATTTTGTCGTTTTCTTTAGAAAAATAAGAACGAAGGACGGATACCGAGGCGTTGAGGGCGAATAACGCAGGAGAAAATGACATTCTGATAGAGGTCGTCGAGTAGTACAGATCGCTCGCGAGATTAACATAGGGGGAGTGGGACTTGTAAGTTTTGACGTGAGACTCAATAGCTTTCGGACTCAAAGTTGATGGGCCGAAGTAAATTCGATTAGGACTTTGAAAGTTTTTTTTATATTGCGGTTTGGACTTCAATGTTTTAACACGTAGTTGGGGAGAACTGGGAACTGTAAATATCACGTAAGAACCAGTAGATATTCTAGGCAGTGAGGGCTGGATTCGTCGGCAGTGTCGCAAGATCAGAAGAAAGAAGCTGGACTTGGGATCATCTGCATTCAAGTGCGAAGATACTGCGGGGCGTCTCGATCAAGACAACGTTAGATAAGTACTGCAGTACAAAGGTTTTATTTTAAAAGGTCATGACCTAAAGGCAGAACAATTGTCAAATTGTTAAATAAATTGTTAAATTTTTCTTTTGGAAATGAAAAGATTTTCATTTGGTCAATCACAACTGTTAAGTAGTTAGAGATATATAATTATTTCCTTTCAGATTCCTCGCCATACTGTGTAGTTGGCAGATCAAATAATCGGCTATCTAGGCGATAGCGATTATCCATTACGGGACCCATTGACCCAGCTAGCCGGACATTTATCCATTCGTTAAAATTGGCTGTGGAAGCATTGGTTTAAATTAACGTAACCTGTTCCTGGCGCCCAAAATTTTACTATAAATTCGGAACGGGTCACGATTATAACAGTCCTAAGGTGAATGGTGTCAACGATCTCGTAATAGTTTATGACGAGACATTGTTGGTACATTTCAATATATGTATATATATATATATATATATATATATATATATATATATATATACACACACACACACACACACACACACACACACACACACACACACTTCACTATAACACGCTCAAGCTCGAGTACGCGTCAGTCACTTTCCCTGCGCGATTCTGATTATAAATGAGGCGTCTCAAAATTCACGGTCTACGGCTATTTAGAGACCGCGCACATGATTTTAGTCCTATTATCACAATAGAACACTGAATTCTTCTTAATATCCCATGTTCGGAAATGCAATTCACAAATCTGAAAGTAAACACTGAACTTAGCAACTTACACTTCACATTTTATCATAATTCCCTCAACTGGGGACACAGTCCTTATTCACCATGATTCTCACTGTTATCAACAACAGTCTACATTTACATAACTACAACTCGAAAGCTATAAGTGCTATTCAACGTACACAACTGAATTGCCTCAACTTGAACAAGTCGGCCTTTTGTAGCCGCCGTATTGGCTTTGAAAAACTGCAGTGGGCAGGCCTTGTATGTCTAGTGGTGTTGATTTAACACTATCCATTCCAAAAGTTTAAAGAAAAAATCTGAATCCGTTATCGAAAAATCTTCTTTTTGATATTTTTTTTATTTTGCACATATTGGACGTAATACTACGCGAAAACTAATAACATTTTTTAGAAATGTGCAGGACCTAAGCGAAAGAACTAATTATGGAGAAAACCATTTACTTCAAAGAAAAATCTATCTTCGATTTTGTATTTGTAGGAAAGTCGCCGAAAAAACTCAAACTCTTGCAATTTTAAAAAATTCAGAGTTATCGGTGAAAATCGGACCTATGCCATCTTTATAAATGTATTTCAATCTCTTTTTACAAGAGAATTTAAAGAAAAAAATGGAGCCATTTTTGAGAAAATTTTCAAAATGTCTCGAGAACTTCATGTAAAGTACGCTAAAAAAATAATGAATGTTTTTCAAACTCCCAGAGGTTCGACTCAGGCCAGATCGACTGAGGTTTATTCAGTTTGGAAAATATTGTAAGCATAGTTTAGACGCTAGTTGTTCACGTACACCGGATGGACAGACGGACGTTAAAAAAATCGGTATCAGGGGACCCCAAAACGTGTATTACAATTGAAATCTCGAAATCGATTTTCCGAAGCATTCCATAACATTCTACACTACGTATATTTCTCCATATATACGTAAGTATACGAGAGAATGTCAAGTGGTGCTACAGAATGGCACAGACTGAATGAAAATTTCGATTTAGGACGAGGTTTTAGTGTTCTTAGTATACTTAAAGTAATAATTCGGTTCTACTATTAGGAAATTGAAAAACTGAGAAAAGTTAAAAAAAAGTATTTTGGACGGCAATAGATGGCAGCTGGCAAGCGTATGTGGCAAGTCCGAATACCTAGCCCAGACCAAAGAAAATAAAACTAATACGAGAAAGTCTGTGCCATTCTGTAGCACTAGTTTTTCAAACATGACTTCTTTTGAATTATTGATTTTTTACCCACTTTCTGAAAAGTTAATAAAGTAAGATTTTTTATGAAGTTTACACAAGTGTTGAAGATGAAATCATCAAGATTGAGTAGGCCTACTTTCGATCGAGCTAAAAACAGATTGTATTTTAATTAAAAGAATTTATTAATGTACATTTTAAAATATGCATCCTACAGTTATGTATAAACATTTGTGATCATAATAAATAATAAACATTTTCGATATTTCGATGATTCACCGAGAAAAACGCATCATTGCATTTGGAGTTGACCGTTTAATTTAACACAGAGATGAGAATCCTCGTCGTTATTTGATCGAATCAATAACATTCAATAATAATCAATTAAATCATTAAGAAAATTGAAAACAGTGTTTATAATTACAGTACAATTATGTTAAAGCATTAATATAAACGAATATCTTCGTGTTTATAATAGCGCCCTTTGCCGCCTCCACCACCAATAAAAGATCTGAAATCCCGCCACTGGTCAATAGTACTTAAAAAAGACGGTACTAATAGATTAACTTAATATTACAAATCGTAGAATATTAGTCAGTTAATTAGTTTATTAGTATTAGAGTTATTTATCAGCTGTGTAAGATGTATTATCCGCTCACGTTTTCTTTATCTCTCGCTCTGCTAGTTGCGAGAGGAGTGGGGAGTTTGGTTATTTTGACCAAAAGAATATTGTCTCAAATTTGTATTTCGTTTTTCGATGCAAAATCTGTATATATAAAACAGGATGTTGGTATGTTTATAAGAGTAAAACTCCAACATCGTTAGACCGATCTCCAAGTTGGCATTTCTACGTGTTTCTCCACCGAGAAGATTAATGTGTTAATTCCGTTGCAACTCCACTACATGGCGCTACATATTCACGTCAAATGCAACCTGCAACACACTCAGCAGCATTTTGAATCTATATCGTTAAATACCTCCTAAACGAGGGCCTTAAAAACTAAAATATTGAGGCCGAAGGCCTCATAGACACGTCTCTCATACCGTAATCTACAGAACTCCTCCTGAACGTTCTATTACATTTTTGCGGGTAAGGCGCTTCCCGATAAATATTACCTGACATGCTCAGAGATGTGTAGAATCTGCAAGTAAAATAATATTGATATAATAATATTGTTATAATCACTCTCTCACCAGTCACCAACTAGAACCGATGCCACAAAAGGAACGGTAGGAATATTATTTCTGTTGAGACTGGGTAACAGCTCAATGATAGGGAAGCGGGTGACTTATTCGGGCGTATTTTAATTTTCACACCTTTGTATTACATGAAGTAAGAAGTTAACACTGTCATTTTAAGTTAAGTTGTAATTTGTAATTTAAATAAAAATAGACTCCGAGTTCAAAGGGGATTTATATTAGAACAGATCCGTAGATGGGGAGGATTTTTTAGTAAGTTGAGTTGAAGATAGTTGAGCGTAGGTGTTTCATCCGAAGCACAGACAGGGCAAGTCACGCTCGAGAATTAACTTAGTTAAATTTATTGAATTCTATGAAAGTACCGAATAATTTAGAATACCCCGGGATCATATTTATTTCAAATAGGGGTAAAATAATTTTTAAAGATTAATTTGTAAACATATAACAAAAGCTCCAATGTTTTTTAAGAAACTAACAAAGAAATATGAAATAATGTACACATTCTAACATAAGTAGCATTCTTTTCATTCCTTCTTTGATTCTTGCATTGATTCTTTTAATTCCTTTATTCATCTCACAAAAGAAAGTTTATCACTTACTTCATCTGCATCTAAAAATTTTGCTTTAGCACCACATTGTTTTCAAAGTCCTCGAATATATTCGCGTTTCCCTAAGAACATTTTCCACCCTCATTAATTTAAATAATTATATCCCCCCTTTTCAATTCACTTCTTTTTAAATAGAATGCTATTAATTAAAATATAGTAAATGAAATATTCTTTTAAATTATGGGTAATATTTAATTGCAGATTATAAGCTGGCACCTTGGCATATATAAATGTAAATTAAGTTAAAATACCTGAAAAGTTTCACGATTGAATAGGTAGAAATAAATATAATAAAAAAAGAACTAGCGTACCCGTGCGAGAACTCGCATGTTAAATCCCACCCTTTCCCTATACATTTTTCTATCCGTTCCATAAAAGAGAGGAACTACTAATGTACTTACAGAATATCAAACTAAATAACAAAGCAATTGATGTTTGAAACAAATTTTCAATTAAAGTTTATTCAACATTATAGAGAGATGTTCTTGGAACAATTCATACTTCTTTAAAAACAACATTTGAAGAAATGTTTCAATCTTCCTTGAGAGTTAGCTTTTCGCTTTCCTTGATAATCAAATAATAGAAAAGGTTTTTACTCTCGAGAAAGCCAAGTAAAGTAGTGCGAAAATACCGGATCGGGCAAGAACACACCTACTCATTGCAATATTATTTAACTTTCCTGGATTTGGTATGAAGAACCGAGTGGGGTTTGGAGAGTCAGGGTGCCAGCTTGCTGAGGTGAGAAAATTCAAAAATTATTTGTTTACTAAAAAGAATTGAATTCTTTTCTGCGTCCTTACGTACCTCAACAAAAACAATTCCTAGGCAAAAAATAATCAAACTAAATATACAATAATAAATAGTGCAAGTCGGGTGACTTGCACTATTCTTTCTATAATTTTAAATTTGTTGTTTTTTAATTGATTCACGTAGTATTGTAGGCTGGCGCGTTATGATTTTTGTTTTCCATTTATTTCAAGCTATTTTACTTTAGCTACTTTAAAAAGTTAGTTCTTTGTATTGTGCCATAGCACAAGTTTTCCCCCCACTACCTCTGCGTATATATACCCGTGCGAGAACTCTCGCATATTAGACCCCACACTCATCCCTATCCTTCTATTTTCATTCTAAAAGGGAAAGTAGTTAACGAAACGTGTTTATTTGAATCTATACTACTTACTACTATCTATACTACTATCACTTTTATTTGTATCTATAAAGGTAACTTGCAATGTACTAACACAATTACAAATAAAAATAAAAAGCAATGCAATTAATGTGTAAAAGAAATTTTCAATAAATATTTATTCAATATCATGGAGAATTTGCTTGGAACAATTCCAAACACTTACTTAAAGACATTTGAAGTAATTATTCAATATTCTTTGTCAATTAGGTTTTAGATTTTCGTGATAGTCACAAAAATATTAGCTTTTTTACTTTTGAGAAAGCTACGTGTCTGAACCCGTTGACTTTAAAATTTCATCGAATGATAACGAAAATATTGGTACGGGTAAAATACAAACACAGTCTTCACTCTTCACTGAATACCCACATCATTCCACAATTAAGTACACAGCACTTATAGACCATGAAAAAACGTTAATTGAATAGTTTCACTACACGCATAAGAAACAATCTTCATAGGTATTGGTATCAAGCAACTATAATAGTACTTCTAGTTGTTGCTGGAGAGCAGATCTTGAATTAATCATAATGCAAATAAACCTCGTCAGACTGCAGAAACCAAGGTGTAAACAGAAAGCGTAAATCAAGATTGTCGAATCTAAGCATTCTAAGCGTGTCGTCACAAAAACTGCTACCAGCAGGAAGGGCTGAAATATTGAGGTGGCCTTGATAGTATTGAAGCGTGAAACCGAAAAGTTAATTAAATGGATCAGAGAATGTCTATCTTGTAGATTGTAGTGTGAAAAACGCTTCTTTGAGGCCTTTGGCCTCAAAATTTTACTTTTTAAGGCTCTAAAACGCTTTGTTTGAGTTATTTGCCGATGTAGGTTGACATGTGATGCGGGTTGCATTTTCCATGACTATTTCCATGCGTTTTTTTAAGAAATCGTCCATATTTTTAAAGTCAAAGTGGAATTCGTCAAGTCTCCGTGAAATTCTCTTTTTTAGAGCCCTCCATTTATAAAGATTGGTTGCGTGTGAGAGCCGGAACCCAAAGGTATACTACTGAAATAATACAGGAGACGATAAGTGTGTCCTGAAGGACGTTTAAGAGAATGGCGCAGGTCTCATGTTGGTTGAAACTCTGATTTTTCGAAAATTGAAATAATTCAAAATTTTTCATCCTGTCCAATTTTTCAAAAACATTCATATTTTTTGCGAAATTTTCCATTAAACATACTTTTTTACTTTCTTTAAACCATATTTTAAATTAAAAACTGCACATAATTTTTTGATTAAATTATGACCTTAGATAGCACAAAGGAAGCTTAAGAGAATGGTGCAGGTCTCATTTACATTGAAATGCCTGATTTTGAAAAAAAAAAAATTAAAATTTAAAAAAAATTCGGCTTCTTCCTTCAACTACAATTGCGAAGATTTTTTTTCTTAATGAAATGTGTTCATAAAAAGTAGATCTTCTAATAAGGCCATGTTGAAATTTTCGAAAATATATAATATTTGAGAAGTAATTAGGAATCAAAATAAACGCCCGCTCTGAAAATCCTTCGCTTCCTGATCGTAATTCCAGAGGTGTTTTAAATAAGGTGGATGCTGCCAAGCATTGATCAATGCAACCAAGCATTGATTCCGTATTTAACAAGGACCAGTTAAGATGCGGTTTAGCGGCCATGATTGGTAATTATGTAATCCTTATTCCGAATTTATGCTGCAAGTAACTATTGCCGGAATATGCGTGATATAATGAAAATTGCACCACGCTTTTATTAGGAATTCTGTTAAAGTATATAATGGATGTTACTCGCTCTCCAGAGCCCAAGAAGTCTTCTGGGTAAGATATGACAATTTTTAAAGAATATTTTCGTTTAATTGCTGTATAAATATCACTAAGTCACTGTCTGACCCCATTCTCGGTCTTCATATTTAACTTAATTGTAATATTAATTTACTTTGTGCCATACAAGTACGATAATCTAGCAATCTTCAATCATAAACTGTCACAGACAAATATACAACAGTCATTTATTGAAATTTGAATACGATCAAATAGAGTCCTTCTGAAGTATTGCACGTCCCAGTCTAGACAAAATTATCTATTCGCATCCTGCTCGCGTGAACGAGTCGCCAGAGCGAATGTTATTCAAAGTAAGTGACATGAGTCACTATCAGAACGTGTCTATTGTCTTTTACCTGATAAACGATTACGGGCGCGTCAACTGCTAAGGTCATTACTCCCGTATGTATAGGGCGTGTTTTATCGTGGGAGATGTCAGTGATCTCCCCTGCTGAATAGCGAGATTCGGCGCCGACCTGTCAGCTTGCGAGGTTTTCCCAACGTATCTCCCGCCAGCGGAGCTACCAGCCAGGACAAGCTCTAAGCTCCCGACTGGCCTCTTCGGCGTGTGTGTTAGTGTAGGGCATGTAAGTGTAAGCGTGTGTGGGGTAAGTGTAAGGAGTGAGAAGTGAGGATAGAAAAAGGGTGAGGAAGGAAGTCGCACGCGGTCCGTGGCCCGTTGTTATGGTACCGCTCTAGCATGCGCCTGGTGTTGATCTGAGAAACCACGGTAAACTACCGATCACAGCAGCTGCCTCTAGATTTCTCCTCCAGACAGCGGTTGAATTCGATTTCGCTCTGTAGGTAGTGAGCAGTGACATCCATTGATGCCCTGAGCAACCTAAACCGGTCTAGTGTTTTTTTCTTTAGTCGTTAAAAATTAAATAAACAGCGAATTGCAGGGAAAAAATGACCGTTGACTTCAAGATCATTGCGAATCGAGACTCAAATTCCTCAATTGACACATTTCATCGTAATTTAAATCTTGCTCCAGTATGGGAACACTGTTCCGTGTAACGGTTACAGTATAAATTGTACCAAAAAGTCGGCACATATTTCTGCAGTATTACATTAGTACCCTCTCAATACAATGTTGTAGCATGCGAAAAATGAAAAAAACTTCAAAATAGTTTCTAGAAAATTGTTCATTTCACCGAGCACTCTTAAATTAATATTATTAAATGAATATGGGCCACAGATTTTTCACCACAGATTTTATTTAATACAGATAATTTTCTTATTGAAGTCTTAAATTAATAACATTACATCTGACGAAACCTGTCTCGTGAATATATTGCTGTGATTGTTAGCACATCAGTTTATATTGTTGCTAATTTTAAAGCAATAGATTAGCTGATCACGCCGTAGTTATAATTGCAAATAAAACTGCCGTTCTTTTATTTACTCGTAAACATTTACAAAGTAGCTAGCGACGTGTACTTTAGAGAAAACAGAACATAGACAGTTTCCGGTTGTGCAATGAACGACAACTTCGATTTGAAATCGAGAAAAGCCGATTTAACATCGAAGATGTGTGACGAACATAGTTTCTTCTCCTGAGAAAGCTAGCCTACACATATCGACAGGAGCGATCTACATAACAATTACCGAACGTTTAAATGAATTTGAAAGGTAATAAACATTTTCCTGGAAATTTCGTCCATTACGTCTCAGAGTGTGGGTTCCGGGCGCATCAATTACTTCGTCAGTGTATTTCCGTACGTGTAGAGCAGGGGGTCCCAATGAGATCTGTATAGACCCCCGGGGGTCGATGATCACGAAATGATTGGGTGTCCACATCGAAATACGCACCAACAGATTGCTATGATAAAGATCAAGATATCATTGCTTACGAAAATATTAATTTTTACTTTCTCGTATACGTGCGTATTCCGAGTAATATACGTAGTACAGAGAAGGTTATGTAATGCTGCGAGAAATCGATTTTGAGATTTCAACGGAAACATTCGATTTAGGGTCCCCGGATATCGAAAAAGTGTTGTTTTTTTTAAAACGTCCGCCCGTCACCACTAGCGCCTAAACCATACGTAGGACTTTTTCTTGATCTGCCAGATCGACGATTCGAGACAGTGTCTCGAATCGAAGCGCTGCGATTTTGAAAACCATTTTTCAAAATCTGGGGGTTACACGAAGCCCCAGGGGTCAAGAACATTTCCAAATTTTTCCACAAACTGCTCCAAATTTTATCTTTAACTTTCTTGTAAGAATATAATGAAATGCACTTATAGAGGTGGCATAGGTCCGATTTTTACTCTTTAACTCTAAATGTTTGAACCTTGTAAAAGTTTGATTTTTTTCGGAGTCTGCCTACAAATAGAAAATTGCAGATACAGATTTTTCCTTCAAATGAAAATTGTTCTCCATAGTTCTTTCAAGAATTGTGTGCATTAAAAAAATAATAAGATTTTCTCAAAACAGGCTCAAAATTTTTTCTTTAAACTTTTGTAGGGATAGTGCTAAATGAACTCTATGATATGACAATTGCTCTACCCTTTGTTCTTGTCAAAAATTTACAAAAATGTATTTTTTTTTACTTTTCTCTCACCTCGTTGCATTACATTATCGGTGATTTGTTCACAGTGTTATATTTATCAGTACATGTGCTTTAAATAATGTCCTATAAAGTTTCTCGAAAACTCAACCGTTTTCTGTGAAAACTGGGTCAAAATTCCTCATTTTTAGAATCGCTCAAGTGCTATCTTCTCATAAATGGATTCAATTTTTTTCTTCAAACTTTTCGAACAACTATCGCATAGCCGATTTACGTCGGCTGAGACCTCAACGAATTACGGCAAGAAAGCACTGCAGCGAGACGCGCCGACCGTGTGTACATTGCGTCCTCATCGAGTGACGGCGCGGGCGGAAGCGCGGGTGCGGGTGCGGGTGCGGGTGCGGGAGGGAGGTGGAGAGAGGGGCGGGGGCGGCGTGCAAGAGGGGCGGAGCGTCCCCCGCCACTCTGCCGAAGCAGGTGGCTGTGGCAGTGGCTGTGGCGGCGGAAGCGTGTTCACTGCCACCTGCCCGCGCGCCCACCCGTACCGCGCTCGCCGCCGCCTCCACCGCCCCCACCGCCGGGAGCGGCCACGTCGGCCGCCGCCGCCGCCGCAGACGTAGAAAGCAGCTCGCTCCCGCCGACGCGATCCGAGCGGCTCTGCGGCCGTGTTGACGCCAGTGCCGGCTGCGACGGTGCTCGAGGCGGCGGAGGCAGCGCGCGCCCGACCGGTACCTTCCCCACGTGGAGCAGCAGTCCAGCACCATGGCAGCCACCATCAACATCGACGGTGGCGGTGGCGGCGGAGTTGGCGGCGGCGCCGGGCTGGCGGTGATCAGCACCAAAGAAGGAGGCCCCGAGATTCGCAGGTATGCGCGCCTTCGACACGCAAACGGCCGAGGTGGCCGTGGAGAGGGATGGCAGTTTTGTAAATACGCGTAAAATGTAAATCAGAAGTACAATATTGGACGACAAAAGCGCATATCGATGTTCGTTGTATGAAAATGACGCATTTCAGTATATCGGTTTCTATCGGAGAATGCGCCGCAACGTGGAAATGAAAAAGTTAATTGGGTGGTTAACTTCAGCGTTAAAAAAACAGGCAGTATTCTGAAAGACATCTCTATCTTTAAAGCCAGTGAGTGACGAAAGAATTCCTACGCCGGGGCTGTAAATGTTCGTTGTACTTATAATATTGAACGGAAATCGTACGTGATTGGAGTGGATTCATTTAAATTCCCTGCGACTACAAGATTCACAATTTTTCGATATATTTTTCAAAAAGTTTTCCTTAGGCACATTTTAAGAAAATAATGCCAGAAACGAAATCTCTCATTTGCTGCCATTCCCAGCCGCTTTGTTCTCACATGAACCAGTTTGCCACGAGTGTTTTTGAGCACATGCGGTGAAAGGAATGCAGGGTACGAAAAGAAAGTAAGGCTAGCTTGTGCTACAAATTCTGAGCGTTGAAGATCAGTAGAGTAATTGAGAACGTGAGCTCTTCATGCTCTTTAATATTACCAATTAAATAGGATCCTTCTCAATTTCGTTATCATTCTGTGATTCATTGAACGTCAAACTACATCTTATTCACTAATAAAGCACGTTTACTGTAAACTTTCTGCAGCATTTCTATCTTGCGTGAAGCTGAACTCTCCTAATAAAAAAATTGATAAAATTAAACTAAACAAAAATGGATTTGTCAAACAAATACTACTAACCAAATTTTACGAAAAATGGAAAATTTATCCCCTTTACTTTTGAAACTGAAACACACACACACACACACACACACACACACACACACACACACACACACACACACACTCGCACCCACACGCACGCCCCTCTCCCTCAAACAAATTGTGCCTCCCGTTCCTGCCGTAACTTTCAGCACGTGCGAAGGCACACGTGTCTCGTTTTCCACAGTTCGAGCCGCTCACGTACATTCCTTACGCAGCTTCTGACAAGGTCGTGTAACTGATTTCGTGGCGAAACGTTTTGTGCTGATCTGTAGCAAACGGAAAGTATAAAAAGAACACCTGCCTACGAATGGGCACTGAACATCGAACACGAGTTGTGTAAAAAATACGAAAGTGTCACTTCGCTCTTTCTGAGATGTGCGTTTAAAATGAAATCTTTAGACTATTTTTTGCAATTCATAGAACATTAAATATATGAAGAGATCGTTTGAAAAATAAGATTTTTGCTCGATTGCGTTGACAATTTTTTTTCCTATTTTTTAACAGCTTTATTTTCTATCTGTTCAATCCACTGATTTTGTAGAGATATGCCATTGACAAAATGGATAGCAATGTTTCTTGGGTGATCTCATTCTTTTGTTAATAAGGCTCATGCACCTAACGTTAATATAAAATATTAATAATCTGTCAGATCAACATTTAATACATTCACATTTCGTTCTTCAGATTCCTAAGTGTGGTTTTTGTGCATTTGAAATTAAGTAAGAATAAAGAAATATTGAATCAAGTGGCTGAAATTCCTTCAATGCATACCAGATTCGAGAATTTCGAAAGCTGTTCTTTACAGATCTTAGCAATGACAAAAGTACGCCCCGCGAAACGGTGGCTGGAACTACGTATAAACTACGAAGAACTGAACAAAGAGTTAATTTTGTAGTTCAATTAAATAAAGGTTTGATTTTTCACATTATTATTGTGAAATGCAGATAAATTGTCATTTATTTACGGAAAAAATTGTTCGTATGGCACCGGATCGGTTGTTAAGTCATAATGAATAGTGGGTCCAGTGTGCGTGGAATATCTCTGTACTGCTCTGTCAAGTTACGAGTAAATCAGGATCTCAAGACCTTTCTCTACACATTTAAACAGATCCATACGATGCACACGCGACGTAGTAGCTAGTTGACAAACTTTGTCCGCTTGAAACAATCAAGTTACCTCACTTGACAGTTGACATGAATCGGTCAGAAGGTCTTGAACCACATTCTTGAAGCGGGCGATATTGCAATATCCAGAACTAAAGAGCAGATTTTCAGCTATTTGTACGCACCGCGAGAGGAAAGGGGCATTTATCCAATGAGAACTTCCCGAGAGTTCCAACACTCATGTCATTTGCACATATAAACCGATTCTCAACGAATAACCAAACTATATTTTTCTAGCATGGACAGTTTAGTGATAGTTTATATGCAGTATCTTAATCAGTATTGTGATAACTAACATGGATAAAACGAAGCGTTATTGTTGTATTGAACTATGTGTATGTATATTGAAGAATGTGCATTGTTTAACGAACTCATTAAAAGCACCTGTAAAGCACGCAATTGCTTCCGCATAAAACTAAAACAACTTCCGGGCGCTGTCGTTGACAAACTACTTTCAGGACAGTTGATTTTGTGTCTGCATTAAACCTTTTTGGGTTATATTAAAACCCGAATATATTCGAATCAGAAATCTTTTGGTGTCCTTCGTGCCCTAGTCCCCGCTCTACGGATTCCTGATTTAAATCCGGGCCTACCAATGGCCGGGAAATCGCCCGATTGCATCCCTCGCCCCCGCTTCACAACTAATTCCGTTTCACGTTTCCTTACCTGAGAAAGCATAGCCCGACTGCATCCCATTTCGTTCATCTGGTATTCCAGAATGAGTAAACAAAGTTTGCATTCATAAGTAGCGGAAATAGAGTTTCTCGCACCATTTCACCGGAAACCTCGATCACAGGTGGCAGAATCTTCAGAATTGGTATTATGTCATCGAGGAAGGAAGATGCTCGTGATATGTTTCAAATGTGTTTCCATCAACTTGCGCAAAATACACACAAAAAAAGGCGGTGGTTTTCCACGTTTGCAGTGTTTTAAAAGGGTATACAAGTGTTTCTTGAAAAAAGACAGAAGTAAATCAATTATAATCTGTCAATGTAACACTAAGAACAAGGTACACATAAAAATCAGTCCTTATTCTAAGGTGAAAAATGGAATGGGATGCCTTTTTTGGGGATGTAGATAAACTGCTTAGGAAAGGACCGCGGAATGCGTCAGTATATGCCTCCCACATTTAAATTAAGAATGCGACATGGATGTCTATGTTTTCAAAACATCGATGTTTATATATATATATATATATATATATATATATATATATATATATATATATATATATATATTAAACATCGATGTACTGAAACCGATAATCTTAGAACATCTATTTCGTCTCGATTTTTTAAAAATACAATTTCGACGTTTTGTTCGTGGATGAAAAATGCTCAAAATTACAATTTTGCAGAAGATGAAATATGAACTAATAACCGTCGATCTATGTGTTCGAACCAAAAGAACGCGGTTCGTTCTACTTTCATTGGGCAGACCACTATCCCTCCCCCGAGATGATCCGGATGTCCTGATATTTCCTTCGTCTTCCCTCGTCTTTTGCACATGAAGAGGCGCTTTTAACTTTGTTTTTAGTTAAATTTTAATTATTATTTAATATGCATGGCAACTATCAAATTAAATTGCTGCGCATGAATTTAAATGTCAGAGGTTACTAAACCAACTTTAAAACATTAATGTTTAAACACTATCTATGGTTTTTGGACGATTTATAATTTTAACATCGATGTTTTAATTTTGAACATCGATGTTTGGCAACATCAATTTTTTTTGTGGATGTCGCATTACTAATTCTGTGGTCACGGGATATAAGTTCTTAAGTAAAAAATCTTAGTTTAGAGAAAACAAGGGTTAATTATTGAGCCAACGTTTTTTCTACCCACAACGCTATTTCTCAACACTTTTTTTTTGTCGATAAGAAGGCAACATTTGAATTCGGTCGTTTTACTAAAATAAAATATAGATACTTGCAGTTTCAGTACTTAAATCAGTTTTGCAAAAAAATGACTTAAGAAGTTTTACTCCTTGACCACAGAATTTAAATCCAAGGCAACCAACGGCCGTCTGCCGGCGGACGTCGCGCGCGAGGCCCATTTCCGGTCGCGGGGGCGCCGCCGCCGCCGCCGCCGCCGCCGCCGCCGCCGCCGCCGATGCGCTGTCCTGGCGCCCATCGCCTCCCTCTCCTCCATCGCCGCCAGGCTCCCGGCCAACTCACTCATGTGCGCCAAGCCTAACGACTAGGGATGGCAAAAAACTTCGATGTTTTTAAAACTTCTATATTTTGGAGCAGAAACATCGATGTTCTGCTTTCGATGTTTTCTTCAGATCGATATACTATTTATGCAGAAACATACACGTGTTCAAAAAAATTCTCACGATATAATTTCCAGTATCTACTTTATTGGTGGATTGCTCGCAATCAATAGCCATTGACAACTGTCACTATTGTCGATCCCCAAGCGGACGAAATCGTTTGCTTTTCGCAACCTTTTGCACAGTTATCTTTCTTGATTATTTTGTACGTGATATTATCGTTAAACTGCAATTTGAACCTTGACTACATAAAACAATGATTAGAAAATTAAGATGACAGTCAAATAAGGCAGAATATACATTAAACTAATAGTGGTATGTTATACATCACAGTAAAACCAAGATATTTTGCTTCGAAACGTTTCATCATATTTAAAACCAATAATTAAAACATTATGTTTTTGTCGATGTCATCGACATCGAAAACCTCTTGGTGACCTCTCGTTGTATCGATGTTTGGCTAAATTTTGCTATCACTACCCCGGCCAGCTCACTCACGAGCGCCGTGCCTTGACAGTATAACGACTGCAACCCGCGTCAAATTTTCCTTGGCCGTTTACCTATCTCCCCAAAAAGGAACAGCTCAAGTACATCCTGTTCCGTTTTCCTCCTTACCGTAAGGAATGATTTCTATGTTTACCGTTGTCTGCTTAGTTTTATATTGACAAATTATAATTGATCCACCTATTTGTTTTCAAGAAACATTTGTACGTCCCTTTAGAACTTTGCCAACGTTGAAAAACACACTCAAAATTTGTGGACACAAAACTTGAAACCACCTTTCACGAGCATCGTCTTACCCCGCTGTCTTAACATAAACAATTCCGAAAATCCTGCCATGTTCACCAGTGTTCCGAGGTTTTTTCTGGACTGGTGCGAGAACATCTATTTGCGCTACTTATGAATGGAAACTTAACAAACATTATTACTCCTTCCGAAACACCGGGTGAACGAAACGGGTCGCAATCGGGCTAGGTCTTCTCAGGTGACGAAAAGTGAAAGGGGATTAGGTGGGAAGTTGAGAATGAGGAAAAACTGTCAGCGGGATGCCGTCGGGCGGTTCCCGTCCTGGCGACCGCCGCCTCCATCGCCCCCAGGCCCTCGGCCCGCTCGCTCACGTGCGCCAAGCCAAGCCGCCGCCCCGCTGCCCCCGCCTTGTGACGGGCCGTTCGCTGCTCTACTTTCGCCCGCGGACCCAATTTTCCAATTCCGCTGCTCACGCGCATCCATGCGCATGTGTCATTGCTGCTCGTTCTTGTGTATTCACTGCAGCGGCTCGTGCTTTGTGCATCAGGATGTGACGTGTGTGGTCACCAGTGGTGGATCCAGGGGGCGGGGCATGCCCCTCCCAAATGACCTAGGGTATTCGTTTGTTACCTTCCTTTATGCGGAAAAATTGACTTAAATATTTATTTATATTCAAATTATGTAATTATTTAAACAATAATATTGTATATTATCATATGTACACTACAAAAATAATATACAATATAATAAATATGTTTATTATTTACCAAAAATCTATGATGCTCCCCCCCCCAATGATATTGGTGGCCACGGAGAATGAGGTACTACTAAATTCATTGGTCGTCTTACGCCAGTCGTAAACGAAGTTCTTTTCCGGCCTGTCCTTAGAACCACAGATGTATGTAAGAATATAATCGAATGTAATAATAGCACATATAATACAAATTTTTGAAATTAAATGATATTAACACACATACATTGCAAATCAGATATGAAGTTCTACTAGTTGGACCTGTGTGAACGTTTTGCACCTTGTATATCATTGTTTTGAAGGTGAAATAGTTTCATACTGGAACGGCCAGGACCCGGAAGTGAGAGTTAATCTACGCACGTTTTCTCGAGCTCTAATTTTCCTAAATGCGAGAGCATTATTTCGACGTTATTTCATGTTGTATTAGATCTTTAGCTTGTTTTTCTATGCAAATACTTTCTATTATACGGGGACGGAGGAAAATTTCTGATTTGTCAAGCGTTGCCAACAACGTTTGTTGATATCTCAACTAGTGTTGGTAGAGGAGTGGGATAAGGATTTCGAACCTAAAAAAATATAAGCGTATAATTCTATTTTTTTTATAATCTGTTTGATGCAAGCCTGAAGAGTGATTCTTATCCAGCATATTTCTCGAATTTGTGTCTATGGTTTCTTATAAATCGCATAAAGGAAATCATTTCTCAGAATATTGTAGGCCTACTATAAAGAGAGGATTATAATAATTGTAATGGAACCTATTTCGAAAAACAACACAAAATCAAGTGAGCAAATTAGCGATAAAGATAACAAAATTAGGTGAGAATATTTGTTTATTTTGCAATATACCTAATATAATTTCAATGATATCCAATGTTTGTTATTGACTTTATTATACTGAACTAGCTACAGTTTCATAATCTAAGCATTGAAGATTGCTGAACGCGGTCGAAACCGCACTATGTTAATAAATATACATTTCGAGAGATAAATAAATTTACACCAAAGATCACATTGTTATATCTGTATTATATCAAAATAGATAATCGAAATTTCACATTATATTTCATAACTTGCCGTAAAAATAACGAACTGCAGATTAATCCTGTACCATTGTGAAAATTATAACTATTGAATTAACTAAGGAATTAGTACAATTTTCCCTGAAGTTTGCCTGTAATAAGCCCTGACATGAACTGTGGTGTCATCGAGCAAGCACCATATCCGCGGTTGCCTGGGACGTAGGAAGTGTAAATCCCTTGACGCAAAACTCAAGTATTTCGTTTACAGGGCGATAATACAGAGATAATACCTGAGCGGAAAATACCATCAGACTTGTCCTGATACTTAAAATTCAATATCAGTGTTTATTATCGATGTGTTTACTCCATACGAGTTTTGCGATAGTTGCTGCCATGGTACTTATCATGTGTGCCAGACTATTTGCTGAATGCCCCGTTTTGTACACTATCAAAAGCACGGATGCATGTAAACAAATCCTGCGGATTCTCGCTACGGAGTGCAGGAGAAACACATTTATTCAGCTTCACTAAAATCACTTCACGTGTTTTGCTGCAAGTAGCTTCAACAGAAATGTTTCTTTGCTGGGCGGACGTGCATACTTTTCATCTGACGTCATTCCTTACCTTCATAAATCGTTAGTAAGCGCCGCCTATTAGAAGACTGAGTGACCATGACGTCGACTGGACTTTCACGTCAGCTTTGCAAGGAGTCATGAGTCAAGATTATAGAGCAATACTACGGTTATTTTCTTCTTCCTATTTGATACACAGTACTAGTAATAAGTGCTACTTTTGTCCTAACGTAACAAAATGTACAAAAGGCACCAGTGAGGTAGTTTAAAACAGTTTGTTAAGGTAACCTAAAATACTGCTATGACTTGTAATGGACATTGAAATCTGATCAAAACAGGTTCATTCCGCTATGGAATCTTCTCTCAGGCTAGATATCTTACATTTTCCTTCTCACATATTATTTTCTATTCTTCTTTCGTATGTTTATAAGTGAAGCTAGTAGAAATACTACGCCTTCTGACAGATCAAGGAAACTACAAGGAGGTTTAATTTTGGTAGTGTAGCTCCCATGCATCAGGTTGCACGTGCGTCACAACTTTCGGCACGTAATATTACGCCAAAAAGACACATAGTGAGAACGTAGTCTGAGAAAATTATTTTGTATCCCCTTTCTTACTAGATTGGACCCGACTCTTAGACATTGGAGACGGCAACACGTCTTAGGGGCTCTCCTAAAAAAAGCCTCTGCGACTCGGTGGCAGGAAGGAAGTTGTACTCCAAATTAGTTTAGCTCTGCACAACATCTGGAACGTGACTAGAGCAAAAGCAAGCTGGCAAGCTGAACTTAGCAAATTCATACAGTGGACGGAAGATAATAAAAAACAATGTCGAAAAAAAAACCTGTTTCTAAGAACTCGATTCTTTTTACGATAGTGAATTAATGTTTTTATCTCACCTCCACACCTTGGAGTTCCCAAATATGGAGTACTTGCATGTATCAATCAATTTCCATTAGATAAAAATATTTCAAGAAATGAAAAAAAAATGGGGAAATTTAAACGTGCACAATTAATTCCTTTTGAGCGAAGGCGGAATATGAAGTGTATTTAGTTCAGAAATAAACAAAATTTGAGCGTGACGTCCAATAGTTTTCTGGTGAAGCATATGGGTGAGGGTTAATTTGTCAAAATGGATTTCACGAATTGTAAATATTTAATACCATCGAGATCCATGTCCGTGACCTTCTCATTTCAAGACAGATGCTGAACCGACAGAACTACGGTATCAAATATTGATTGCATTCCTGACAATGTAACTATCACGTAGCGATCTCACGGTATAACTGGCATACACATTATATTCTTTGGAAGTGGCATTGGCTCCATTTGAACAGACCTCCCAAAATACGTGATTCATCTTCACTTGCATCCCAAGTATGCACGAGTCCGTACGGCTCTGAGAAACTCACTCCGAATACAACTAAAGCAGCATTGCGAGGGGAACGAATCCAAAGTACAATGTAGTTAAGGTCACCGCCTCTAATCGTAAGATGAATAGGTGAATCAACGCGCGCTTGAGTGTCTGGAAGAAGGCACGCAGTGAGTAACACGCTTGACACGCTCTCTGGCGTCACCAGCACGCGAAGTGAGAGCGGCCGCCGTTTTATCTCTCAAGTTAAAATGTTTTCTTTCTCGGAAGATGCCATCATCTCTTGCGAAAAAGCCAAATTATCACGTTTTACATTATCGTTTCGCATATTTGATGATCAAGAAAGACTTAAAACGACCGAAATACTCCACTGATAAGATTTATGGAAGGGCGTTATTGAAATGATAAAATTTGACCGTACAAGATAAATATTTCAATACATAGTTCTAAAATTCTGGATGTGAATGATTCTGAATAACTATTTTTAATCCACAAACTACAAAATAATGAATGCCGAGTGTGAATGATTCACGATTTCTGTTAGGAACTGTTTTGTCAATGAAGTTTTTCTTCAGCTATATCAAACACAATTATCAAGGGATGATTTTGCATTTAGTTGGAAATAAGATATATCAACATTAAATGGACGCAAATTGTTTTTTAAAGTGCAGAGATAACATTTCTAGCAATAACAGTATCTGCATTTCTAATTTTTCATTAATTTCATTTGGTTAAGTTATTATTATTTATTTAGTGATTCTATTAACGTCTCCATTGTAGTTAAAACTCAATAGACGGATTAAATTTGTGAAGACAGTAGTGCTATACTCCACTTCCTATCAACCACACACGTTGAAACTGATCATTGTACCGAAAGCTGTGCACAAACTTTTGATTACTAAAACGAGCATTTTCATGAGCGCTTCAACGTATTGCTTGAGTTAGTGCGGTTATTATCACAAATACTTCATCTACTATACACTACCTCTGAAGTTCACCCATTAAATACTTAATATTCCATCTTGACTCTGATTCTTATTTAAGATTAAAAACAGTAAAAACTAAGTAAATTTCCATTTATTAAATAATGCTAGTCATGAAAAACTGTTTAAAGAATGAAATGTAGCGAAAAGCTATATGAACTAAACATTTAACATTTAGAAACTAAACTTTGATGTATTTTTTCCGGTGAATCACCAACACGGTTTGTAGATTGTCAATTCTGACCATCTCTGTCGGGTAGCAGAATGATTCGGTTTACAGGGAATATAGGGAAGACCTACAAAGATTGTTACTGAGTGGACGAGACAGGAATAAATTGATTAAATAAAGCCTTGGATTGTTCATTAGCTTTTTTGTATCATGTCAAACCAACCTCCTTTACATAGTGATGTCAGCAAATATTCATAGACAATTTCGCTTTTTTTAAATACTACATTCAATTCTCCAATTGCTTTGGTTAGAACAAATTGATCGCAAAATGGTATGAAATATACGCGAAATGCATCATCTTATGAATATTACATATACATAACTTTTTACTCTTATTCTTGCGCCTAGAACGAGTATTTTACTCAGCCGCCTCGTTAAGGTGTGGAACCTCACTCAACGTTTTAACAACTCTCCCAGAAAGGTTTAAGGGTGTGGTTAGAAAAAATACGATGCCCTAGAAATGTGAATACAAAAAGTTATTGAAACCATTCGCAACAGTCATTGCATACTTGAAAAGTCTTTACGTAAATTGTTTCCATTTGAGATTTAAAATAATAGACGAGTCTATTTGAAAAAGTGAAACATTGGAAAGAGACTTACATTAATGTGACTTGGCATGCTTAATACCAATAATATAAATCGCACAAAGTGAGTTGGAAAAGCTACATTTTGCTAACGTATTGTTTGATTGGCACCTTCCAAAGAATATAATGTATGCCTCATAGGCTAACAGAGAAATTTTTGTTTTGGCTTTTTGTTCTACTCTCATGATAATCCTTGTAGCGGCTTCTTCGGCATTTTCATACCAATGGTATAGTGCGCCAGGAAAGTCTGTGCAATCCCACCAGTGGCTGGTGCGAGTACCAGCGACAGAAATTACGTTAGCAGCACGAACTGCAGATTGTAACAAATGAAAACATAAATTGCTAACTCACCACAATCATAACAAGCTGGAAGTCTTGTCCCCTTCACCTGTTTCCCAGTGTTACCAATATAAATGTAATTTTTATAAAGAGGCCCTGAATCGGTTCAGTGCGGAGAGACTTTCCCAGCACACTGTATTTACTCACTTTTACATATCACTCATAGTATCAGCTTACAATAGTTTCATTAATGGATGAAACTTTACACAAACGTATCTTAACCTATTGCATATATTCTTGTTCAAGTACATTAAAAAACGTGTCATCCCCCTTAATTTTCTGATCACGTCCAAATTGATAACTTCTGCTTAAAACACTTCGTAGAACAGTCCAGATTGGAAATACTATTTAGACACAATAGGCAATGATTATTTTTTGTGTAAGTGAAGATTTTTGCTTTGTAGTATCATTCATTTGAAATAGCGTCATCACTCGCCTGTAGGTGTGTATCAATGATCTACCATAAAGGATAAAACTAGAAGCGTGAGAATTTTACTTCGCTCCCGACTCCTTTTTCCGCGTTCAACGTTCGTCATCCTTTAAAAGCAGGAATGTTACGTGACCTTCGTCTTTGCGCAACTATTATATAAAGGATTACAGCAGGCCAGACGTACGGAGCTTCCCTGCACTTTATTCTGGCGGGATTACGGTCCAGACTCGACCTGTGGGCATTGCGGTGGCCCAAGGGAGTGGGACGATGGAAAGCAGGCGGCGGAGGAGGAAACGGTGCTCGTGACCGCATCAGCGGCAGTGGCGGATCCGGGGGGGGGGGGGGCATGGCAGCCGTGGCTCCCCCAAAAGGCCTAGAGTTTTCGTTTGGTACCTTCCTTTATTTGGCAAAGTTGATTTAAGTATTTGTTATAATTATGCAATTATTTAAAAAATAGTACTGAATATAATGTAATATGTTTAATATTTAACAAAAATCTGTGAAGGCCCTCTCCAAAATGATCGGCTGGATCCTCCCCTGACCAGTGGCTACTGGTGGGTTGCGAATCAGGAGAGGTGGCATGTACATACGAACTATAACATATTTTACCTTTCAAAATATTTCTTGAACGAGGAAAACTACAGCTTGTAGTGAACAACCGATTTGTTCGCATCGGAATTTTAATCCTTGTCTAAAACATCTTTTACGTTCGCAACGGAAGACACAATTATTCTCACGTGAAAATAACAAATTAAAAAAAAATGTTTCCAGCAAAGAAAACTAATTTATGAAATCAGATAAAAGGATTCGTACTCTTTGCTTAGTTAATAGGCGCGAACTCTGCCGAACAAAACCCAATAGCAGCACGCTGCCCCCACCCAACTCCCGATGCCCCCACTCTTCCTCAAGCTTCTATTGCCTCGATGCGCTAGCTACGGACGGACTCGCGATAGTCCACAATGCGCCCCTTTCTAAAAACATTCATTTTTCGCTTAAGCTGGTACATACAACTACACTCGTCCTTAAAAATTGCGCTGGTGGTATGTACAAATTTATCGTGTCCATTTATTACAAGTTTACCACATTCTGCATATTTTCCGAGGCCAGCTGCTGGGACATTCATTGCACATGTCACGTGCATTTCTCGACACACTAATGTCGATTACCTGTTTTTTTTTATAAAATAAAGTTCGCTTTTTGGGTAACCATTTTCAGAGTTGAAAAATAAACAAGAATTTCCAAAACTTAAGTATTTATTTTATATTTTTACATAATAAACACATTGCTGTTTCTCGGCTATAGAACGTTAAAAGTTTATTTGCCTATTTTTAATGCCTTCAAACTTACTTTTATGACAACTCGTATTCGCACACCATGAAACTGAATGTATGTAAATGGCTGTGTAAATTATATGTTACGAAATTGCAGCTTACATTTAAATAGCCCATACAAAAGATTATGCACAAAAATCATTGTAATTTTTATTGTCTAGGTAAATGTTGGATTCATTTATCAAAATCTTTTAAATAAAACTAGTTGAATTGCTATTAAATGTGACTAGAAGTCTTGTAAGCAATACACTAGTGTAAGCTGGCATAAGTTTTCTTTGAAAAAAGTAACATTTTTTTCACGAAGATTAGTAAATAGTGTAGTGATGTTTGTAGTTCCCTTTATTAATTAATATATTTAACATAAAAAATGAATCAAGTGTGAGTTAAAGTGCTTAAAATGACTTCTAATAAAGTTTTTCGAAAACTCAAAAGTTTTTTGTGAAAAAGAGCTTCAATTTTCGAATTTATAGAAGCACTTACACGTCATTTTCTTAAAAACGTCTCCAATTTTTCCGAAGAAATTTGGCATTTAGTACGAGGTTTTACTGTTTTTTTTTTAATTTTCTTGAAATAATATTTCCGTTCTAGTATTACGAAACCGGCAAATTAAGAAAATGTTCCAGAAAAGGTACTTTGAGCGGTGATAGATGGCAGCTGGCAAGAATATGTGTCAAGTCCGAATAGCTAGCCGAGACCAAAGGAAATAGAAAAGCAATACGGGAAAGTCTGTGATATTCTGTAGCACCACTAATTTGAAAATGGGTAGGTGGAAGAGCATGCTCAATGACCTTGACTTCCCTACTAATAAATGCTATTTTAATGAATTATTGTAATTATTTATTTTTAATTAATTCGTTTATTTTATTTTAATGGTTACGAACAATGCTGACAACAGAAATATTGCATACCGGCTTTCAGCGTCATCTGTAAGGAAAAACTGCTTAGCCTGAAGTAGCTTCCAATTAGCTGATGATTGACTAACTTTTATAAATAAAAATAATAAATAAATATTTCACAATTAAACAAGTTTTATATGTTTATTTAAATGTGTTTGCAGATAAGTTACTTGCATTTGCTCGCGCTGTGTAAATTTTAAAAAAATCCCCATCTTCAGGCTTGAAGCGCCAGTTGAGAAGCGCGTCATTCACTTAAGACCACAACGCAATTTTTCTTACTAATAAAAGTGAATTCAACATGTAACCGACATCGATATCACAAAAAAGTAGTGTATGAATAGATACATTTTTACAGGCTTTTCTTAAGGATTGTCGCATTGACCTTGCAACATTTAGTAAAGATTAATACCACACAAATGCGGAAAAAACTGAACACTTCACCTATAGCAATCTCCCACAGAAAACTCAGCTTGCGTCACTGGTTGTAATTTCTCAATCATAATTTATTCAATCTCTCTCAGCTATTGTCAATTGACAACATCCTTTCAAAGAAATATCTTCCCAGTTACATTTCTCCTTTTGAACACGATTTTTTCTAAATATTAATCAAAAGCATACCTTTACTCGGAAGCAGCACACTAGTATGAATTTAATTTTCGTTCATACACAATTGTAGTTTATTGAAATATACATAAGCATAAAATGCTTTCATTGGAATTTGAGATTGGGAAGACAAATTTAAAGTAATAAGGAAGTGACGAAACGTGGAATGAAAAGAAAAATATGCTTCTTTATTCGTATAAAATTAATTGTAACAAAGGAAACAGAAAGATTTCGGTGTTACCCTCCAATATATGCGCGTAGCAATGGCGTTGAATCCTATTCCGGCGCGAGTACGGTCAAATATTTTTTTGAAGTTACTAATTCTCCGAACTCGTATAATGTATGTTTTGTAAGTGGGCTTTTCAAGTTCTGCAAATTATTCAGATCTTTCTAATACTTCTATCTTCTTTTTTTTATTTTTTTTCCTGAAGGTAGATTCATAGATAGTTATTTAAACTTTACATATGTAATTCTGGTGCTTACTACTACTTATTCTAAGCTTACATTCTATACAAGGGGGAAGTGTCCCATTATGGATCCTCTAATCTGGTTCTAGGTTGGCGAATTTTATTTGGAAAACATGGAATGGGTATTTATTTTGGATTCTTGTTCTATGGATTGGGTTTTTTGCTGGTCTGAATTTGGAGAGTGCTGGAATTTGATGGATGTTATGATAGAAATTTGTAGCAAGGTATGTGATGTGATGATCTAATGATTCTAAATTGAATTCCTTGTGAAGCTGTTTATTTGAAATGAACCATGAGGCGTTAGTAATGGTTCTCAGAAATTGATTTTGGATGATTTGGAGTTTGCGAATATTGGTCTTGGCGGCATTGATCCATATGGGACAGGCGTAAGTAATTGTGGGTCTTATTACGGATTTATATAATGCTATGGCAGTGTTGTATTGTAGTGAGCTGTGTCTGTTTATTATGGGTTTTAGCTGATGGAGTTTTGCCTTGGTATGTAATATTCTTGATTCAATGTGATCGCGCCAGTTTAATTTTGTATAGAGATGTAATCCTAAATATTTAACTGATTTGTTTGGGAGGGTACCATTCTATAGAGATGTTGTTGATTGTTAGAGGACTGGGGGGAGTATACGGTCTGAGTGAGAATATTTTTGCTGCTGTTTTGGTGGGGTTTAACTGAATTTTGTATTTCGCGGCCCAGCTATCAAGTGTGTGCAAGTATAATTGGGTTTTTGCTCTTAAGTCTGCTAATGAATTGCCAGAAATGTACAGTGCTGTGTCATCTGCGAACTGAGCTAAATGAATGTTTTTCGATTTAGGGATGTCTGCTACATAAAGATTAGAGTTGGTGATAACGGGGATCCTTGAGGTAGTCCTGCTTTAATACATCTGGGGTTGGAGAGGTGGCTATTGACATTGACGGAGAAAGTTCTGTTACTTAAGAAGTTCATGATAATGGTGTGAAGGTAGTGAGGTGTGCCTATTTGGGTGAGTTTGTAACTGAGTGCTTGGTGCCATGTGCGGTCAAATGCCTGTGCTATATCTAAAAAGAGCGCTATGGTATAATGTTTTGATTGGAAGGCTGTGTAGATATGTTCAGTTAGTCTCAGCAATTGGTGTTGTGTAGATATTTTCTCAGTGAAACCGAATTGTACTTTGGGAATTGAGTTGGTTACATTCAGGTGTTTTTTTTAGTCTATTTAGAATTAATTTTTCGAAAATTTTGAGAAGGTAGTGAGCAAACTGATAGGGCGGTAACTATTTATCTCTGTTGCGTTCTTTTTTGGTTTAGCTGTGGGGATTACTATTGCATGTTTCCATGATTGGGGGAAATAACCAGTTCTGAAGCTAGAGTTGTATATATTATTTAAGTAAGCTATTGCAGATGTGGGTAGGTTTTTAAGTGCCACATTGGTGATATTATCATGTCCTGGTGCTTTTTTGCTAGGAAGGGTTTTAATAATTTTATTAATTTCTGTGGGAGAGGCGAACTGTATATTATGGTGTGGTCCGTAAGGGTATGTTTTGTGACTTTGGATGATTTTGTTATGTTCAGGGTGGAAGTTGGTGTTATTAACTACAAACGTTGTTTCGAAATATTTGGCGAGTTCTTCTGCTTTGTGAAATGATGTGAGCTTTGCCGGCCGTTGTATTTAGCGGGGGTATTTGGTTGTTTTTCTTTAATATTTTTCTGGTGAATTGCCATATAGAGTTATTGCTAATACTTAATGAATTTATAAATTCAAGGAATTGCTTATTGTTATGCGTTTTTATTAGTCTTTTAACAACGTTGGTGATTATATTAAGTTCTTTTTTTATTTCCGGTGTTCTGAGTTTAAACCATAGTCTTTTTGTTTTGTTTTTACCTTTTATTGCGTGTACTAAGTCGGGAGGCAGATTATTGTATTTACTTTTAGTTTTGTTGTCTGTAGTGGGATATTGTGCTTCTAAAATAGATTTGTTAATTAGTTCAATTAATGTTGTTACTGCCTGGTCTATTTCGAGTGGATTTTTTAGAATTTTTATTCTGGGTATTGTTTGTTTGATTGATTGTCTCTGTGTACTTTTTCCAGTTTATTTTATGTGCGTTGGATATTGGTCTTGGGGTGTGTTGTGGTGTTAGTTGTTGTGATGAGACAAGTTCGGGTATGTGATCAGAATCTAA
Source organism: Acheta domesticus (assembly GCA_031308135.1). Taxonomy (NCBI): domain Eukaryota; kingdom Metazoa; phylum Arthropoda; class Insecta; order Orthoptera; family Gryllidae; genus Acheta; species Acheta domesticus. The sequence continues at coordinate 90,044,658 of JAHLJT010003656.1, forward strand.
TTCAAATATTACTGATGTGTAAAAGTTATTGTTGGTGTTGGTTATGCCAATGTCTAGTATGTCAGGGTTGCATTTTCGATCTAATGGAAAAAACATCGGTTCACTGGGCGATATGATTTTAAGATTATGATTGTTTATTATTTGTGTTAATACTTTTCCATCTCGATTTGTGTTTCGGCATCCCAATTTGGGTGTTTAGCGTTGATATCTCCTAAAAGTAAAACGTTTTCTCTTGGATCGAATAGATTTTGTATATTAGTGTGGGCTATTTTAGTAGTGGGAGATTTGTAAGCAGATATTATTTTCCAAACGGTATTATTAAAGTTAACTTCAATTGCTACGGTTTCTAACCCTGGTGTGTTTGGGAGTATTGTTAAATTGTGTATGTAATTCGATTTTATTGCTATAAGAACTCCACCTCCCTTGGTTTCTTGCCTGTCTGTCCTGTATACTGTGTAATTAGGAACAAATAGTTTGTTGTTTTTATGTAAGTGTGTTTCGGTAATACTTGCTATGTCGATATTATAGTGATGTAGAAAGTGAATTAGTTCAGTTTTTTTATTTGTGATAGAGTTGGCGTTCCAGTTTAGTAAGACCAATTTGTTATTGTTCATATTACTGTTAATATTATTATTATTGTTATTAATAATATTATTATTACTATTATTTGCCATGGTTGTTTAAGTACTCCGCTACCGAACTTTGAATGGTACTAATGATTGACGGTATTAATGAATTTATGAAATTGATGATACAAGTTGTGATGGAATTAATGATTGTGGAGAGAATAGGATTATTTGATTGAGCATCAGGTATGCGGGATCTATGATTATTTCCGTTCCGGATATTTGGTCGAGGTGGTGGGGGGGAACGATTTATTTCGGAAATGTGAGTGAAATTTTCTGGTGGGAGGGTCTGCAGTAAGTCTGGGAATTGGATTTGTGATTGATTGGGAGGGGGTGGAGGGGTCGAGGTGTTGACAATATTTCTATTGCTTTTGTTTACACTAGCTTTGCTTTTTCTGTCTATTACGTCCTTGTAGTAACTACACGTTGGGTTTCTTATATCGGCCTTGTGACCGCCGAAACGGTTTGCGCACACAGGGTTTTCATTTTTCTTTTGACACAGCACAGAATAGTGGTTACCGGCACAAAATGCACATTTCATTGGATAGTTACTGTTATTTTTAGTATGTCCGTAGTCCAAGCACCGTTGACATTGAATGGGACCGTTGTGTTTTTTCCGCTTTTCAGTAGTTACTCGATGGTTGCATATTTGGTCTATTTGCAGTATAGTTTCAAGTGTTTCCGCGCCATTGAATTCGGCTGCGACCACTGGTATTGGTGTTCCTTCTTTATGAAGTCTCGTGATATTTAACAATGAAGGGTGGCGATGTTTTAGGTCAGCAAATATATCCTGTTCAGTTAATGATTGATGTAGATTTTTGAACACGACGGCAAACTTTTTGTTGGCCGGGTCCTTGTATGAGTGAAATTTTCGTTGTGTTTGTATAAGATAGTTAATTATTTTCCGAAAGTCTGTAGAGTTGTTTGCACTGATTTTTATTTTACTGTTCTTTATATCTGTTACGAAATTATTGGTAACATTGGTTTTGAGTTCTATTATAAAGTGTTTGAGATTCGGTGTTTCTGCTACATATATAGGTGGAATTTTTTCTGTTATTGTTTGACGGACGGTCGAAGTTATCTTCGCGTATTCAAAACGTTTTTCCTCTAGTTTTTCGAGTTCACTGAATCTATTTTGCGTATCAACTCCGTAGCTGTATTCTAGATCAATATTTGCACTGGAATCGGAATTGAATCTTTTGGGGTCTTGAGAGTTCATATTGTCACTGACTAACCTCTTTTTTGGATTGCTTCCATCTTTATTCAGAAGTTGCTGCGTGTTGAGGCCTCGCAGAGCTGGGCTTTTAGCCGCCGCGCTGTCCTCGATCCGTTGCTGGTTCGAGGCTGGGTCGGCGGTGTCGTCCATGTTTTCTTCTGATGAGGTGTTTTGTTGCACACAATTCACGGCACTGTTGATATCATCGGTGAAATCAGAATTGATGAGAGATTGTAAGGCCTGGTTTATTGCCCGGCCTGTTGATGGGTCAACATCGTACGCCATTCACTACCACTGTAGGTTCGCACTGCTCTGCTCGCGCTAAACGGACACGACTGTTCACGATCGCTGCTAAATGAGAACTGTGTCCGCGGAGCGATGTGCACCGTACCACGGTCGGTGAAGGAAAATGACTTCTATCTTCTCTAGATGCAGAGCTAGAACATCTGGAACCTTTTCCTTACAAATCTGGTTCGTGTTCTATTACTTAATCTGATTCAATCGCATAGTTGCAATCTTTTCGATCTGAACCCATGCTATCATCCGTCATTCGCAGATATAACTAACATTTTCAGCAAGACTGGGTTGTGGTTCGAACTGGAGGAGAATATTGTGCAGCTCCCACCTGCCTCCATCTCTGAGATACAAGAGAGAATACTCTGAGAATTCGTAGAAATATAAGATTTTTTTCTAAACAAAAATTAACCGATGTATCATTCATACCGACGACCTTAGGAAGAGTAATTTTGCGCGCAAGATTTGAAAGCCAGACCTTTAAAATATGTTCATAATAGAATTGATGTCATGCACATTCTTTACATTGAGTATAGTTTTAGTTTTGTATTAATATTATAAAACCTGTAAACAATTTATTCAAATTTTGGTAGGTGATCATGACCTGGTAAACCTCGAGGCTCCCATATTTTCTTCCGGCCTTCATGCACGCATTGATTTTTTACGTTTGATAAGGATTCCTGTTAAAGAAGCCATAAAGTTTTTCCTCTTTTACGCTATGTTACATGTGGTTTGAAACAAACTGTAAATCTGTCAACGCAATTTGTAAGTGCGTAACGTACCCTTGCGATTGAATGTACTACATATTACTTCCAGGATGTTGGAGAAGCATTGCATGTAAAAACTTAATAGAAAAAATGTTAATGAAGAAAGAAGTCGGTAACATCCTCAGGGTATTGCCTGATTGCATCTCGTGATCAAGTTTACGTCAAATCCGCTTCGCAGTTAATCCTTTTTCAACATCTTCTACTGTCTTCACACTGTCGCTGGGTTTTAATTAGATTTTTTTGTCCAATTTTATTTTAGACAATCATATTGGACATATTGAATAACTGGACAAAAAATCTAATTAATCTTCTTTCACTTTAGGCTCCCTGAGAAGCATTTAAGGTCCCCAAATCACAGGCCTGATTGCATCACGGCCTGTGATTTGGGACGGGGAAGGAGGAAACAATTTAGTTGTTTCCATTCTTGAGTATCGCAAAGAGTTTTCTTTCGACTAGTGGAGAAAATTTACCACCGGTGAACGACGCAGGATCTTCGAAATTTGTATGTTATCGATCTAAAATAAAATTATTTTAATTCTGCATATTTCGATGGACGCTCATGAACTCCCATTCCCTCCTCCTTGCTATACGTAGCCCATGGTAAACGTAGAAACAAATTTCAATAAATTAAGAACATTCGATTCAATTGAATTCTAAAATAACACGCTTTCCTTACTCTGACCATTACAATACAAGAGTAACACGAAATAAAAGGAGCATTTATTCTTTTCACTTTCATGCTCTTCAAATATGAAAGCAAAAGGACTAACGTAGAAGCAGTGTTACCTGGGCGAGCTCTGCCTAGTACTCGAGGGGGAAATCGAACGGGATACAATCAGGCTATGGCTTTCTGGACATGTAAGAAGCAGGAAACGTTGGCCGCTGAATGCAATCGAAATATGTTCACATCTTCATCCCTCTAATACGTCCTTGTTTGCCTACCACATTTCAAACAAGAAGTTCCCCTTGATGTTACAATTTGGCAGGCATTTACAACAGCTTTTAAAAATTCCTATTTACGTTCGTTGCGGTTGTGGCAACTTCCTTGTCCTCTTTCGTTCCAAAGCCCGCGTAGTGGTAAACGTATGCCGCACACCACTTCCGGTCATTTGTTCGGGGAAGTCTGAGTGAAGGGATAGGCAAGACGTTGGTGCGGTCGTAGGAAATCCCCAAATGGTTGAACCGCAATGCAAGTGATGCCTTCATGAGGAGATAGCGGAATCAGTTTGTTCGTTATCTGCGCGCATTACGGTCGATTCAGGGCAACTAGGCACCTCCATGATTTTCTCCGTGCATGACTGGACTAGATGGCTGCGCAATGTAAAATGGTGAGTGTGTTGTCTTTTGTTTCTGAGATTCCGTATTTCTACTGTCTTGACAGTGAATTCCGTTTCTAGTAAAATTAATTACTAAATATTCATATGTTAATTTATATTTTTGGGGCGCTAATTTAATATTTATTGTGAGTATTGGTTCCGGGCGCGTCAACTACCAAGATCATTGGTCCTACAAGTATAGTCCCTGGAGGCGCCAGTGATCCTTCCCCGCTGGAACGGAAGATCCGGCACCGACATTCACACCTGCTGGCTTCAATTTTCCTCCTCGAGGTATCCCTCATACCGGGGCACATCAGTCGGGACAAGCCAACCTTCCGACTGGTCTCCCGATACGTGTAATAGCCAATAGAGTAGTGCGTATAATGTAGTTCACATAGTTTAGGAGAGACAATGGAAATGGAAGGGGAAGGAAAGATCGCGCGAGGTTCTTGGCCCATTTGTTAAGGTAATGCTCCGGCATTCGCCTGGTGTTGAACGGAGAAACCATGGAAAATTACCGATCAGAGCAGTCGGCCGCTAGAATTCTCCTTCAGACAGTGGCTGGGTTCTATCCAGCTACCATGGCTAAAATATTTTTCGTGATTGTTATGAAGTCATATGAAAGGAAAAAATCTCGAATACGGAAAGTAAATTTATAAAATAAATTAATACGTCAAGCAGAATATTTGAAACTCTTGTGTGCACGTAGAAAAAGTATATGAAATGTTATAGAAGCTTTAGTTCCATGTAGAGACACGGAATAAAACTTTGGCGTTTCGAATCGCAAGTAATTTACGATTTCACCTTGAGATTGTAGCGTATCGTCTTACCTTCTTAAGTGTTCGAGTGGTATGGGTATTTTTATGTACATAAACAAATGACTGTGTGAAATGTGTTCAGCAAAATATCTTCATGTGTTTGGCTGATTATGAGTGAAGATGTTTTATGCTGATGGATAGAAACAGCATAGTTTTATTTTGAAAAAGCGCAAATCACTTTAAAATATATCCGTGAGAGACTTTTTCCCATCTAATTTAAATTATGTTGGCTGAAGTTTGGAAATCGTGAGAGGGGCTAGTCAATGTTAACTGTGATAGAATGTGTTACAGAAAGCTGATTACATTAATCAAATGGACAAACTTGTTTTTTTTTAACTCTAGTTTTCATTTTTCAAATTGTTCCCTAAATTTTTTCTCCGCGTAATAATGAAATTTGTACTTTACATCCTCGGAATGTACTCCTGTATATGAGCTTTTACTCCGATAAAAATACACTTCATTAACCTTTATCCCTTTCGTGACCAGAGGGACATATATGTCCCACCTGATATAATCCTTGAGAAGTTCGCTGGGTTACACATTACCTTCTCTTGATGCATTCTATACTCTTGTGGAGTGTGTGTGGAGTGCGTTCCAATATTTGGTTACGAATCATATCTTGAATTGTGTATTATATTGTCGTTGTCAGAGGATGCTGCACATTGCTTTCCTCGTTTTGGATAGTTTTATTTTTTCCTGTGCTTTTTATTTTGTTGTAAGGTTTCTTTTGGTTTGATTTCAGTTATTTAGTTAAAAATTTAGTTTAATTAATATAATTCATTTTTGTAAATGCTTAATGTTTTCTTCAAATGCTCTGTTAAAAGTGATTTTGCGAATTTTCGGTCTCGTCGCTGCTTCAAAACGTTCCCATATTTTTACAGTTTTCTTTTTTTCTGAGCGTTTTATGTGGTTTTAATGTTTCTTTTTATTTATTTAATTCATTATATTACATTCTAAATTGATTTGTGGAATTTTTCTATATTTACGACGATACGTGTTTTTGCGGTTACGAGGCAAAGGTTTCAAAGTAACTCATTGCATTCATTCTTGCTTTTCCAAATATTATTTGAAATAAATTTAATTATCCTTTTTTGATTATTCTATTGTTTCGAAATCAAAAGTATAGAAAAAGCTTCACTTTCTTCTCAGTATTATTTTTCATCATACCGATAAAGACCAATGGGACAAATATGTCCCACTAACAGTTTCTAAAAAACTAAACATTAAAAACAATTTTCAGTAATCAACAATGAAAAATAACTAAAAAGTAACTTAAATAAAAGTTGTGTTTCAAAATGCCGAAAAAAAAATTAAATCAGTCACGAAAGGGTTAAATCAATCGTCTGAACCTGTCCAACGCAAATGTATCGAAACTAGAAAGGAACTGGTGTCTGCAGGTTCCCTGTTAAGATTCGCGGAGATCGAATAAATGAATCAATTTTCTCCTACGAACCATCGCGTGAAAGACGGCAAATATTTAGACATTGAATGAAGGTGATAATTCTCTACGTGAAACTAATAAAATTTCCATTTTGGAAGCCTGACATTAACAGCTACGAGACCTACTAGAGTGCTTCTGACGTACAAGGAAGACACGGCGTCAACACACAAGCCATTACGAAACAATTTACTGTACTATTTTGGTGAGCTAGGAAAGCTCGTGGGTGACACACCTGCCATTGGGCATGAATGTTCATGCATACTACGTGATTCACTCCCTTGTGCATGACTGTGCCAAGTGAGATTTCACGCTCGCGTTCAGGAAGTTCTCGTTGCGATATATCTTCGATAAGATTGGAGAAGTGAGGAAATGAAAATTCGAAATAACATTCACCAAGGTCAATGTATCATTCACGGCTGTCATCGTTTAATTGTGTGCAAATCCTGTTGGAAAGTGGCAAAATGAGAGATAAAATACAAAATATCGATGAATTTCGTCACTGATGAAGCAGTTAAAGTCATGCTTTCATGGAATTCATGATCGTAAAATATCGTACGTGAAATACGGTGGAGCAACAGTGATACACCATACTCCAGTGCTACGAGTAAATGTCAGAAACGTTTACAAGTGTTATTAAACCGAGCTTCTAAAATTGTTTATTTGAATTAATAACTCATTACCACCAGATTTTGAGTTATATCATTGCTGTAACTAGTAAGCAATGTACGTTACCGCTATCAAACTTTCGTTTCACATTTTGTTTTCTTCGAATGAACAAACCCAGTAATTGCTTCGCAAGTTTTTATTGCCCTAATCATCTCAATCTCATCTTGAAATGTTGTGGCCGTTGTGATCATGTGAAAACATTCATTCCACCCTTTAGGAGGAGCAAACATTTGTTTTTGTTAAAATTATTTTTAATAATTATCTTGAATGATCATTTTGGAATAACTGCTAAAGGGTTTAATATCATTAAATATAATTATATTTTTATCATGCTGTCCCTACGGCATTATGAAAAATTTCTCCAAATTGTTTCCCGCAAAAGAAACATTTGAGTGTAAATAGTTGGGTTTTCATGGATGAGAACATCCCTTTATCTCCCTTCCATCTGGTACTATCTACAGAAATAAAGTAGCTCTTGAGATAATGAAGAAGCACTAAAGCTGGATGCTGCCACTAGTCAAATTTTCTGTAAACACTACATTTAGGTAGTCCTAATTCCCTTTTCTTTAAAATGTGTTTCTTTTCATTACACAATGAGCAATTCTTGATTCCAATGGCATTTTAATAGGAAGTCATTCTGTACATAAATACAAATACACACATCAAACCTTAAAAAGCCTTCATAATAGACAAAGGCAGGAAAAAAAGCAAATATTTGTCTACATTGCACAGCGTTTGGATGCTCAGTAATTTGAACCCACTGCCGCTGTTGAGTTCAAATTCTGGAGCCCCGATGCAGTAAAAAACACCCCTTGCTCTTCATTGACGCCGCAAGGTCAGAGAGGGCAACCCGCATAAACCGCTTTCCTCAATGTAAGATAGGGGAGGCGGCATAAAAAAAAGTGGTGAGAGGGAGGGAGCAAGGGAAGAGGGACGGCAGAGTAGGGGCTGGATCCTCAGAAGTGAAACCACATCCTTCTTTGTGGAGAACTTATCATATTCCACAATAAGAAGCTTGTTGAAAGCTGTGGAATGCATAGGTGTGGGGAGATTAAGGACTTTATGCTGCGTGGTCGTTCGTTATGAAAAATTGTGCATTTATAGAATTGTCTCTTAAATTCTACATTCTATTTTGTCATTGCAAAGTCTCTAACTGGTAAGTCCAAAAATGCTCTTGCATGGTGGCTCAGGGCATCAACTGAAGTCACTGTCCGAAAGGTCTTAGGGTTCAAGTCCCGACAATGGCAGAATTTTCGACACAACTAGATAACTAGCTGGAATCCAGCTGCTGCCGTCTAGAGGAAAATCTAGCAGTCGGCTACTCTAATCGCTGATTTGCCCTGCTTTCTCCGATTAATTCCAGAAGAATGCCGGAACAGTACCCTAACAAACGGGTCACGGACCGGGCGCGAGCTACGAATGTGGTTTGTCTAAAGACCCTTTAAACCTTGAATCCCGGGAGAGAAACGCTTAAAATAATAATAATAATAAAAATTATTATTATTATTATTATTATTATTATTATTAGATTTACAGACTAAATCGCGAATTTGAGGATAAAGTAATTACAAGTGGCGATAGCTTTTCCGATTAAAGCTTTTACAGCAAATTGTTGTTTACCTTTGTGTCAGGAAATGTTTGCATCATTGTGAAAGTCATCTTATGAAATTACTTGATGAACACCTTAATTTCACAAAGGAGAAAACAAGGAAAAATCTTTGCTATATTGTTTGACGTTCAGGAGTGCTCTAGCTCTTGCAGTATAATAGCAACGTAACGGCGATGAAAGTTGCAAACAATCGCTGTTAGATAGCTCCAACAATGCCTTTGCGTCGTATGTGCATTCATTCTAAACTCTGAAAAAAAGTTTTTTCGTTTCTCTGAAGTAAGTTTTTTTTTATATTTCTTCGATTCGATCTAATCAATAATGTTCTTATAGATGAACGTCATGTCGATCGTTGGATCCACTACAATGCACTTTAAGGAAGAATGCCTATTTTTCAAAGACGTACACTGAAATATTTCTGATTCTCTGATCTTTTTTACATCTTAACGAAATCAGTTGAACGAGAAAGATCCATTTTGTCAGTAATTACCCATTCACTGTAAATGTTTGAGAGAAATATCAGTAAGTTTGATTAGAATTTAAAATAATGAACTTGGATGCTGAATGTATTACGAATTTCCGGTCGTACGTTAAGGTAAATATTTAATTACATACAGCTGGCGAAACTCCCAGCACAGACTTGAAATTTTATTTTATATACGTGCTTCCACTTATCACAGTAATTTTACTTCCACAACCTCTCAATTATTTTCAATTTAAGCCCCTCTGACTTCATTTGAGGCTATTATCGCCAACGCATGCCCCTGAATTGACGCAAGGCCTAGTAGAGAACTGCATCGCCTAATTTGAGGATATATTATTTAAAACTGCTATAAACAGAAAATGCATTTTATTTTTAATTCAGCAAGTTTTCTTCAGGAAAAATATACAATAAAAAAGTGAATAATAAAAAATGAATTCCGAATCTCGTTTAATTGCAATGCACTAACCCACTGCTGTTAACATGCTCAAGCATAGTTTAATCTGAACGTTGAATAAAATAACATTTCCACCTTTTAAGCCAAAATACATCGTTCACCTTTACTACTTCCTGGTTTAATTACTTTTAGTGTCTGCACCCTCTTTCTTCTCTTCACCAACTGAAGAGAAGAAATCCTATTTTTCTTTCTTCCGCCAGTTACACATTAAAATATTATTGTAATATCTCTAAATTATTTTCTGTAGATCAGTTCAGCAGAGTTTGTAGAACGCAGGATATCCGCAATTCTTATGCTGATACTAATACATCGACACATTGAATTCTATCTGTAACAAATACACTGATAATCATACAAAGGAAAATGAATAAATCTTTGAGTCTTAAAAGCTATTGGCTTATCTGCAATGCTTGAAAACAATAGAGATGTGATTATAGCATTAAATATAGTGGATACATACTTGCATAATGCCTGTATCAGCACTACGTACAGTGCTATTTATCTTCTACGACAAATTAATATTGTTCGTAGTTATTCGTTTCCTTATATTTGTTTAATACAGAGAAAGTTTGTCAATTTGGTAGAAATGTAAATATGATTTTTAAAACGAATTCTGTATCTTAGAATGTGACTTTTGAAACTTCGATTATGCATGGATAAAAAATTTGAAAGAAAATCTCGAACTCACTTTTGTTTGCAAGCATATAAGGAGAGATGTTTCATTGCCTTAAAATATTTTTTTTTTGTCGGTGAATAACACTTCGCTTACATTATTCAACTTTTAGTTTCATTGTCAAGACTGAAAAAATGTGAGCACATTCTCTCAGAAATTCTTTACTAAATTCGCTTTCGGTGCCTCAGCTATTACACTGCCATTGGGAATTAGAATATCCACGTCATCGAAAGACGCTCATCATTTAAATAAAAACGTTAGTAAAGACGATATGACTATGCATGATTGTTTCAATGCCAACTCCTCATCAGCAGAGTAGTGTCCACTCGCTCGATGTATAACGATTTTAATACGATCATATTACAATACAGGATTACCAGAAGTCATACGCAACCTAAGGACATATTACTACCACTATTATACTACATGAAGGTAATATCCCAATAACGTGTAACGAGAGGTGTACACACGCATTACACAAGTGGTCTTTCTTTTCTCTTTATGAACTTTATTTACATACCCATTTGAAACTAGTGGTGCTACAGAATAGCACAGACTTTCCCGTATTAGTTTTCTATTTTCTTTGGTCTCGGACTTGACACATACTCTTGCCAGCTGCCATCTATCGCCGCTCAAAGTACATTTTTTCACATTTTCTTAATTTGCGAGTTTCGCAATAGTAGAACGAAAATATTATTTTAAGAACATTAAAGAATAGTAAAACCTGGTCCTAAATGCCAATTTTCTTTAAAAAAATTGGAGATGCTTTTAAGAAAATGGCGTTTAAGCGCTACTGTAAATTCGAAATTTGAAGCTCTTTTTAACAGAATAATTTTGAGTTTTCGAAAAACTTCATTAGAAGTCATTTTAAGCACTTTAACTCACAAACCTTTTAATTGCTTTTGACGTTAAATACATTAATTAATAAAATTAACCATACACATTAGCATACTATTTACTAATTTCATGAAAAATGTTAATTTTTTTCAAAGAAAACATGTGCCAGCTTAAACTAGTGTATTGCTTACATGACTTCTATATTACTTACCAAACTATGACTAATTAATAACTATAAGCAATAATAACCAAACTAAACTAACTACAATTCTTTAACACTAGAAGAATACCAAAATCTTACCATTCACGTCAATCAATCCTATCTTTTGCCAAGAATAATTGATTTAAAATAATAGTGCACACATTTACAAACTCTGGACTCAAAGTCCCTGTGAGTCCTCGACTGAAGAGAAGTCTGTAACCCACTCATGCTGGTATGTGTCATGCATGATGCACGCAATTCCGAAAGGCTTCCCCCGGATCCCATTCCTGTCCTCAATCCCTCCCGTCTCGGTTGGCGGACACGTAACGCACTGGCGCCTGCCCCACTGCTTCCAACAAGCCCCCCTTCCCCTCACCCCGTGCCACGACCAGCGTACGGCGGTTCCCGCGTCTGCTTCCTCCGCCTTGCCGCCCCCGTGCCGTGCAGTCCCAGGGCCCCCCTCCCGTCTCTTCCCCGCGTCTTCCCCGCCCGCGCCCAACCTTCCCCAACGTTCCCACGCCCGCGACCTTTGACGGCGGCGACGGCGGCGACCCGCTTCCCCCGCGCTCACGTGGCTGCTGCCGGCCCCCTAGCGCAAGAGCTTGGGCTGGGGAAGGGATGGCGGGGGGACCGGGGACACGGATGGCGAAGGAACAAGGAGGACAGGGGACCGGGCGGAGGAGGGGTCGGTGAGACACGGATGGCAGGGGGTCCGGCAAGCGGGGGACATGCAGGCAGGCAGGCTGGGACAGACAGGACAGGCAGGGAGGCAGGCAGGCGGGGACAGACAGGACAGGACAGGCAGGCAGGCGGGGGACAGGCAGGCAGGCAGACGGCGACGGACAGGACAGGACAGGCAGGCAGGCGGGGACAGACAGGACAGGCAGGCAGGCGGGGACAGACAGGACAGGCAGGCAGGCAGGCGGGGACAGACAGGACAGGCAGGCAGGCAGGCGGGGACAGACAGGACAGGCAGGCAGGCAGGCGGGGACAGACAGGACAGGCAGGCAGGCAGGCGGGGACAGACAGGACAGGTAGGCAGGCAGGCGGGGACAGACAGGACAGGCAGGCAGGCGGGGACAGACAGGACAGGCAGGCAGGCGGGGACAGACAGGACAGGCAGGCAGGCGGGGACAGACAGGACAGGCAGGCAGGCGGGGACAGACAGGACAGGCAGGCGGGCGGGGACAGACAGGACAGGCAGGCGGGCGGGGACAGACAGGACAGGCAGGCAGGCGGGGACAGACAGGACAGGCAGGCGGGCGGGGACAGACAGGACAGGCAGGCGGGCGGGGACAGACAGGACAGGCAGGCAGGCGGGGACAGACAGGACAGACAGGCAGGCAGGCGGGGACAGACAGGAAGGCAGGCGGGGACAGACAGGACAGACAGGCAGGCAGGCGGGGACAGACAGGACAGACAGGCAGGCAGGCAGGCGGGGACAGACAGGACAGACAGGCAGGGGACTGACAGGCAAAGAGAAGTTGGCACAGGCGAGGACATGCGGGGGGCACGCGGGGGTGTGCCAGACGGGGGGCCCGTGGGGGAGGAGAAGTAGCTTGCGGAGGCGTGAGCCCAGCGGGGGTCGGGGAGTGGGCGGAGTTTGTCAGGGCCGGGCGGGCGACTGCGGGGCGTGGCGAGGCGCGGCGCGGCGGGAGGGAACCCGCGTGATAAGCGGTGCCGCTGCGCGGCGCGCCTCCGTCCAAACGCGCGCGTGCGAGCTGCCGGCGCGGGTGTCCCGCGCGTGTGCTTGCTTCCAGGCCCGACCGTGCCCCCGCGCGCGCGCCGGCCTCCTCCGTCGCCGCCAGCATGGCCAGCGTCAGCGGCTCCTCGCTCACCGTGGGGCCGCGTGCCGCTGCTCTCCACGCTCGTCGACGGCCTGCTCGTCGTGCTGCGTGAGTACCCGGACCCTCCGCCCACACCGGAAACTTGCTCCGGGAACTTGGGACCCTCTAAGGCATTAAAATCATCCCTTTTATAATGTCATGCCATCAATTAATGGTTTATTTTTAGACGTTGCTAATGTTGAAATGCACTAATTATGCAATTAAAGTAAAAAAAAAAGAATGGACAAATAAAGGACTAGTTTCATGTCGTTGGGAAAGTACCAACAGTTTGTAATAGTGTTCCGCGAAATGTTTGGTCATCGGAGGAGTACTTTGTGAATATTCTTCTGTCACACGTTCACTGGTCTATCCCCTTAAACATTTTGGCGGTGAAAATTTTGGCTAGTGAACGTAAGGAACGACCATCAATCTGAATGTTGCAACTATGAACATTCTATGATTTTGAGGTGTCCTTTCATTTATTTAGAGACTGGTCTGTGTTCGGCTGAAGCCAGGAGGAAATTAGACAACCTGTGCCGGAATGTACCATTCCATACGAGTGGTTGTGTAGTATAGATGTAATGATGTATAGATGTAAATAATTATTACATAAATATAATTGAGGAATGGTCGACATACTAATTAATTAGAAAATGATTGCTACTTGAGATCGACTGATTAAGTTAGGCGTAGACTAGCCTCGCAAGAGAGCAGTTTTCCTAAAACAATTTTTTTGCAAAAATTAAAACACTTCATACAAGTGAAGCTGAAGGAGAACTCGCGCAGGTGCTCTTAGAGAATACTACAATAAACTAGGCATTTTCCAAAATTATTTTTATGGATTTTCCAAAGTGGGAATGTTGAATGTGGAATAATTTCAGAATTCGTAATAATATAACGATACTGATGTGGTGCGACTCCAGTAAAAATTAAGATTTTAATATACGTAATAGGAATGTGAGTGAGTAGTAGTGATTATTGATATTGCAATCATTCTTCGATGTCAGCTATGAAATGCAGGTGTGCATTTTTGAAAATTAAGTACGTTACAATAAACAGAACAAACGGGTTGACATATACGGAACATCGTTTCTATGATCGCTTTGAATGATGAAACTGCATTCGGAAAATCTTGTTCGAGTGGACAGAGAGTTCCTGGATTCTTGTCAGGGCCCGGGAAACGAATCAATGAAGTCCGATGGCTTTTCGGCCTTTTGCTTCCTCAAGAATTGTTGTTATAATGGAGCGAGATTCTATGAAACCACATATTTTCAAGAAGTGTCAAAATTTATAGATGCAATTCGGTATTTGATGTGTTGATATTGAATCTGAGTTTTTGTTTTTCATTCTTAATTTTCGAACTATTTTGAGTAGCAATATTACCAAGTAGTGTCCCCCGATAACTATTTATCAGCAAACGAACAGTACTGAGAAAACATTAAATATATCACGACAGCTTGATTTACTTCATGTCTAAAAATTCTGGGAGAAAAAAAAGCAATTTTTGCATATTCCAGTTTCTTTGATCTCCCTTAATTTAGTGCATGCTTAAAAATGTATGGCTATTTTTCAGATATGATTCAAAATATTTGAAACTTCCCATTTCCATTTCTTCTCATTATTTCGTCGGTCTGCAAGAACTAAAAAGTTTTGATGCCTAAAACGTTTTGGTTGATCAGCAATCATGCGCATTGCTTAATTTGGAACAAGGGGAGGAATCCCGTGGTTTGAGTGCGGTTTGCCCGAGCGCGTTGAGAAAGTGGACCACGCGGCGCGGCGCGGCCCCGGCGTGTCTCAGCGACCAGACCAATGGCTGCTAACTGCCAAACGCCAATTAATCGCCAATTGAATTGACCGGGTCGCGCCAACGCCATTCATGCAGAACTTTTTCATGGCCCCGATATTCAACAGCGGATTGCTCATTAGGCACGCGAACTACTGCCTTGTGACGTTTTTTAGCAGGGAGTTCGAATTTCTAACAATCACAAAATAAATTAATTTATAACGCACGTTAATTTATCAAAATTCAACCCGATGGACGTGAACAACTATGCATCGTCCATAATCTTTAGAGATATGGTTCATAGTTAGGAAGAAGTAAAATCGCAGCCGATCCTGGGTTGCCATCAGGAAAGCAAATTAAATCGCTGGAATTGTGATAGCAGAACCTTAATATTACTATTGTACACAAAATTACAATATATGACTTGTCATAAAATATATTAGGCAAAACATTGCACATCAGAAAGAGGGTTTGAATCAACATTTTTTTCCCCATTTCTAGAAATCAACTAGGGTTGTGAATAACAAGTTGCTGTAACTTCGTTGAGTGCTTTGAAATTCCTTGCGATTAAGGTCACAAAATGTGAGTGTGACCGTGCCGGTTAATAATATCAACATAAAGTAGTTAATCGCTACACATTTGTTTCTTTATATATTTGTTAAAATTTATTAGGTAAGGCATAAAAACGAGCAAAATTGTTTCTAATAAAAGTATTTATAACAACGGCATTCTTTTGTCTTGCTGTGTATCTAAAACGAGATCTTTAGTCCACATCTAAAAGTATTAAGTATCTAAAATATTATAAATACGTTTATAAAGAACAACATTGTCTTTTTTATCCTTTTTTGTCTCTTCTTAGACATTTCATAAATCTCCTCGCCTTCGGGATTCGCTTGCCTTGTCCACAACTACTCGATGTCCAAGGCAACGTGCTGTTTCGTTATGACGTTGCCATGATAGCTTGTCAGTGGCGAAGCAGAAATCATATTGACGTTTCTGAGTAATCCGGTTGCGCCCTCACTCTGTTCGTCACGAAACACGGCATCATTACTCACGCACAGAAAGCTTTTAAAAGGTGATCTCTCTTCACCCTTTTCCAAATGAAAACAAAAATCCACTCTGTCACGAAGCATCATTTTTCAGTTATAGCCTATTAATGTGTAAATGTGCATCAATTTCTTATCTTATCCGATGGCCTTTTTAAGCTGTTTACTTGGGTGATCAGAGAGGATTAATTACCTCATTGTTATATGTAATACAATAAAGCTTGCTGCGGAAGGAGAAACTGCCCATTACTGTGCCCGAAGAGGAAAAGGTACTGCCAAAGTCAATGTAATGCCATTAATCAAAGAATCGTACAGTTAAGTCATGTGTCGAAATGTTAACAAGGCGATCAGATAAGGCATTATGTTACATGTATCTAAGGATTATATACTCGTTAGTAATTCTGTATTCGTACTATCGTGCTCGTAAATATTCTAATGATTTGCACATAATGATTTCTGTTAGCTTCTTTAAAAATAAACACACATTACACATTATACACATTTTGACCGTGTTATTGGATGAAATCCCCGATCACCGACGCATGTAATCCGACTATTTTTACATACCTGTAACAGCAATTAAGTTCACTATCATTTCATTATATTATAGTTTGCTCTAAAACTATGGCTCCAACCAATTAATTGACCAATTTAATTGCCGTGTCTCAGAGGTTCCAAGTATGCGCAACAAATTGAATACCACAAAAAACTGCATTATCTGATATCTTACATTCCTACCATGCACGTGATTTCATTATCTTACAAGTCGCACCTCCACCACGCGATGTCTTATCAGCGTCGAGTGCTGCCCTTGAAACAGGATCCGCTGCGATAATGCCCTGCGTACGCAGCAAGACTCCGAAATTGTTTCCCACCGCGCTATATACTTGTAAGTATGAGTCAGGGACAGATGAAGAAAGTATTTCGGGGGAGGGGGGTGTCAATACCAAATAAGAATTCAGACCTCTCCCGTAAATATTTTTGATATAAAAACAATAGATATTAGATTTACATATAAAGAAGGTGTATGTAAAATACTTAGGATTTTTACTTTCCCGTATATATACGTAAATACGAAGCATGTTTGTTTTTTAAAAATGACAAAAATGTAATTTTTTTGACCCTCTCGCGTCTGTAATATTTACAACAGTGGCGATTTGTTCACATTATTATATTTACGCTTACGTAACTTTCCCTATACGTATGTATAGTGGAAGTTCTGTAATGCTGTGGAAAATCGATTTCGAGATTTTAACGGAAATACACGTTTTGGGGTCCCCTGATACCAAAATTTTTTTTTTTCAAAACGTCCGTCCGTCAGATTTCTTCCAAAATGAATATTCCCTGGTCGATCTGATTCCACTCGAGGCACCGCGATTTCGAAAACCTTTCTTCAAAATTTGGGGTGACTTTACATGAAGCCCCCCCGGACATTTTCAAAATTTTCTCAAAAACGGCTCCAGATTTTTTCTTTAAATTTCTTGTAAGAGTAGAGTAAAATACACTTATTAAGGTGGCATCTGTCCGATTTTCACGATTAACTCTGAAGTTTCGAAAATTGCAAAAGCTTGAAATTTTTTCGGCGTCTTCCTACGACTACAGAATTGAAAATAGAGATTTTTCCTCCAATTAAAATATTTTCTCCTAAGTGAGTTCTTTCATTGAAGTCAAGTACATTTTTTTGAAAATTTTAGTAGTTTTCTAGCAATATTGCGCGAAATATTTGCAATTTTAAAAAATTACAAAAACAAGATTTTCTCAAAAACAGCTCCAAATCTTTTCTTTAAACTTTTGATAGAGATAGTGCCTGATGTACTCTATGAGATGACAAACGCCATTTTGCTACATCCTTTGTTTTTTTTAAAATGACAAAAATGTATTTTTTTTACTCTCTCACGTCTGTAATATTTACAATAGTGGCGATTTGTTCACGTTATTATATTTACGCGTACATGTACTTTAAATAAAGTTCAGTAAAGTTTCTCGAGAACTCAACCGTTTTCTGTGAAAACTAGCTCAAAATTCCGTATTTTCAGAAACTCCAATTTTTTTCTTCAGACTTTTCGAACGAATAGTATTAATTGCACTATTTAATACGACGTAAAGATCCTTTTGTGGTATTATTTTGCTTTTTAAAAATTACACAAATGTAATATTTTGAAAGATCTCTCACATTAAATATGCACATTCCAATTGATTTGTAAACACTATTGAATTTCCAACATTTTCTGTGAAAAAGAGCTTCAAATTCTGAATTTACAGTGGCGTTGAAACGCCATTTTCTTAAAAACTGCTCCACATTTTTTCAAGGAAATTGCCATTTAGGACGAGTTTATACTGTCCTTTAATATTATTAAAATAATATTTTTATTCTACTATTAGGAAAGGGAAAAACTAAGAAAAGGTAAAAAAAAAATGTACTTTGGACAGCGATAGATGGCAGCTGGCAAGAACATGTGGTATGTCTGAATAGCTAGCCGAGACCAAAGGAAATAGAAAACTAATACGGGAAAGTATGTGTCATTTGTTGCACCACTAGTTTAAATCTGAATTAACACCACATATTTCATGAATATACTTAATTTTAAAAATCGTAGTATTCTTAAGACTGTTTACGGATTTACTATTTTTTTAACGTTTGGTTGCTCATTGATAAGCGACTCTGGAAATTTGTTCAGCGTTTCTAAATTTTTAAAAATCTTTTATTACACTGCCATTCCTTTTATTCACGTAATACATTTACAACGTTTGATTCCTTTGACGTTTGTATTGTCAATATTAGCAGGTTATATATTCATGATTGGTACTTTTTTATCAGGTGAAAAGACGTCAGTGAATAAGGTCATAAAATAGATTAACCCATTAACGGCCAAAGGTAGAAAAAAATGACAGAAAGTCAGTATTCTTACTGAATAGTATTTATTTACTGTTAAGAACACAAAAATAAAATTAAAAAAAATTTTTTTCTATTTGAAGTTAGAAAATTTTGCTGTTGCGAAAACGCAACATTGGCTGCTTGTAGGTACAAATTACACCTATTTTTTTAAATGGTATTCTTCAAAACATTTTGAATGCAAATAACAATTGCACTTTTTACATTGATACACTGTGGTGCTATGGCACAATTTACACCTTCTTCTTGTTTCGTTATCTGATTTTACCACAATGTGACCTACTCCATCATATCTTATTTTGTCCAAAACTGTTGAGCTACGTGAGCTTCCTCCAGAATATTCAACATCTTCCGGACTTTCACATCTTATGAGGCATCTTGCAATGTAACTTTTATAATCCAGTTGGCTCATGGATTTGTCTGGTGTCAGAAGGTTGAATAACTTCCAAGAATTGACCATACAGCTGTCTAAGGAATTGGTAAATAGCGGCCACCACCATTTTTTCCCTCGTATTTGGATTCTGTAATTTGCCACTCCGTTGTCATGAATATCTACTCCTCCCATATGTTTATTGTAATCCATTAGTATGTCGGGCTGATTTACATGTATGGATTTACGTTCTTTCCGGCTGAATCTTTTAGCCTTGTGAAGGGATGAACTGAACCATAGTTAGTAGCAATAGTAACGATGTTGTTGTCGTTCCACCTCACCATTGTAATCTCATTTTTATTATCTTGTGCACTATCGTAACTTCCTCTTTGGGTTTTTTGCATTTCCTTTTTGCCCGTGAGTGTACATTTTCCAGTTCGCGCATCGCGAATTGTACCAGTTGCAAAGAAACCCTTCTCTCGAAGTGTGACAAATAAAGCAAAGGAAGAAAAAAAATTATCAAAGAATACACGATGGTGAGATGGATCTTGGACTACATGAAGTAAGTCAACAACAACTCTTTCACCTAACGTTTTATGAACATCGTTTAATATTTGAGTGGCCCCCCCGTAAGGCTGAAATTGATACAAATAACCGTTTGATGAACAAAGACACCAAATTTTAAAACCAAACCTTACAGGTTTTCCTTTTATAAACATTTTCGCCGAATGCCTTCCAAAGTATGGAACCATTTGTTCATCAATTGAAAGATTATGGGAAAAAATGCCAAACTGAATAAATTTTTTATTCAGATATTCTATGAATGGACGTAACTTTGAAAATTTATCTCTTTTGTCTAGAGAAGAGTTGTCTGATACATGCAAATTTCTCTTTATCTCTCTAAATCTGTTTCTACTCATTGCTTTCTTTACCAGGTCCACACCTTTGTCTTCGTCTGTCGACCAAAACATATCTTGTTGGGGAAAAGTATTATATCCAGATAAGAACAAAATACCTAGAAACTTTTTCAACTCTGTTTCTGAGCAAACAAAATTGTGGCGATTGTTTGAATTAGCATATTTTTTTGAAAAATCTGCTATCATTTTCAAGAGAGTATTATCCACAAACAATGAAAATATTTCAAAAGGTGACAATTCACCATACTGAACCACCATATCTTGTAAACATGCTGACTCAACTGATGTAGGGAAGGCCGAATAAATAGGATATTCTGTTTATTCCAATTTGGTTTCATAGAGTTTTTCGATGTTTTAGAAATTTTTACCTTAGAGTTTTCCTTTCCATGAATTTCGAACGTCCCTGCGATGTCTTTTTCCAAAACGTCTTCAGTAAGCAAATTGTCATCTATATCTTCTTCATCAGTCAACGCTGTCACTTCAGGTGGTATATAAACAATATCAACATTTTCAGTTTCCGAATCAGATGAATCAGATTCTTCTAGGATTGCGGTAAGTTCTTCTACTGTCAAAGCTTTCACACGATCTGAATTCTAACAAAAGAGGAAATTCGGTGTTATATTTCAAAACAAAACTAATCGGAATAAACTTTCCTTACTTCAAAAAAGATACTTACCATGGCCCACAACTATTCCACTATGTCATAAATAACGCGTAAGAAACAAATCGAACTTATTTGGCATGAAAACAGCAAAAATCACGGGAGAACTGAAGAAACAGTAATATTACACGTCGTCTACGAGAGCGCTCTAAGATAGCATGCGCCTGTGCGAGTCGAGACCTGCTTCTCGGAAAGATCACTGATTGCGCCAACGTTGCGAAAACGCAACAGGGAATTGGATCCAATATTCTGACGCAACAATGAGTATGATTTTTGAATTTTCAAAACTATTCTTTCAATAAACACTATAGCATTACACTAAACTAAAATATTTATTTGAATTTTATAAAAAAGAGCTCCTTTAGCTAATTAGAAATATGCCATGTTATTCGGTTGAAAACTTAGCCCAAAATAATTCCTCAGAATAAACCTGTATGGTGAGAAAACTGTATAAAAACGTACAGCACAGCAAAATAAAGAATAAAGAAGAGTTCAGAGTAAAGTATTTGGAGTTTCATTTCAAAGAGACTCTAAAAAAAAATTATATAATTGGTGTTGCGTTTTCGCAACGGTGGCCGTAAATGGGTTAAAGCAATATGCAATATGCCAGCAGAATTGAAATTAAATAAGTATCAATACTTTTAAATTCTATAAAAGTGATAAGATAGTAGAGAAGACAAGTGGTATTTGTTTCTTTGAAACAGTTCGATCAAATTTCAGTGAATGGCATTTTATTTGCGAAGTTATTGATGTGCCTATTAGTTTTCCAGATTTAAACCTATTGTGCGAGCATTATTATATTCAATACATTGAACAATGCTGCGTTGCTATGAAAGAAATGAAGTAGTGAATTGTAAAAACTATCTTGTTAATATACAGGCTTACTTTTGTCCTTATCTTTTAGTGACCTCTGGATGAATATTTTTAAAGGGTCAAATCATAAACACAAAGTTGATTGCGTTCACATTATGTGATAACAGACAATATCCGTTTGTGATTACAAGGCTCATGCTGTCGAATGACCCAATAGGTTTGATTCATTACACAAATTAACGATTAGAAACCAATTTTTACATTGGAAACAGAATATCGCGTGTCCTGCAAAATTATTGAACTGAAATTCACAACTCAGGTGGCGAAATGTCTAAATTTACACCTTAACGTTAAAGGAAAAAATTGTAGAAAATTCTTAATTTGAAACAATTTGCTTGTAAATAGCTCTATCCTCCAAATTATTTGTTCCAAATATAAATGTTTAATTTCTAATAGAGATATATTATTTGTCATTAGTAAACCTAGTTATTGCAACCTCGATCCAGATACAGTATTGAGTATGAATAGCAGGGGCTAGTACTTATGTACTTAAATTTTAGAGTTCTTAAAGAGATCTTTTAATTTTGAGGGGCCATTTACAACAAACCCATATTGATTATGATTGTGAGGTTCATGAGTTTAGGTCAACTTAGTAATAAGACGTCTTACATTGCCGACATTTCGGTCGTATATTCGACCTTCATCAGGGCTATATAAAGTACAAATACATACATATAAATACAACATACATATAGTGCTCATATAATAATTAATAGTGCTCATTAATAATTTACAACCCATATTACATTTTGAAATATTCTTACAAAATAGATTCAAATTTTTTCCTTCACATTTTTTGCTTGTGATCAAATTTTGTAGCGTAGGTGAATTTTCACTAAAATTCTGGGATTTCGAAAATTGTAAAAGTTACATTTTTTCGAATACATTCCACACCTCCAGAATTGAGGCTAGAGATTTCTGTCGTAATGTAATGTATTTTTCAATATTACATCTCAAAATCATTTCAAATATGCTTTCTCAGAATATATGTAATTTTTGCGTAATTTTGAGTGTAAGTTATTATTAGTTAGTATTAGCTACCAACTCTCGTAAATTCAAAATTAAATAATTTTCCATTTAACTGCATCATTTATACGAATGTATAAAATTATTAGTAAAACACGATATTATACAAACTACTTTGTATTTCCAATTTATTATTATTATTATTATTATTATTATTATTATTATTATTATTATTATTATTATTATTACTATTACTACATTGTCATGGAGCCAGTGCTGTCACTGTTGCTAAATGTTATGTTTGATTTATAAATATTAAATATTACAAATATATAACTATTCCCATTAAATTAATAATAAATTTGGGGAGAGTTCCGAGACCTAAAATTTTACAAATCAACCACTGGGTAGCACCACCGTTTTTTTCTTCTTATGTCGTCTAGAAGTGTCTCTCTCCTGCTCCATTGCAATGAACCCGACACATCTCCACGTTCGCACTCTCATTCCTCCGGCGGAGCGCTGCCTGGCTGACAGCTAAGAGGGCGTCTTTGTCGCCCGCCGTCACATTGCGCGTCCTGTTCCGCCTCAGCTTTTCATGCGTCGCGGCGGCGGCGCGACTCTAAGCCCATGGGCCTGCCCGCCCCCGCGCCGCTCTGATAGGCCCCAGCCACCCCCGCGCACACGGACTCCATTCATGCACGCCCCTACCCCAACGGCTCCCGCACATTCCACCACGGGGCCGCTGGGAAAGGGTACAGTCCGCGCCAAGAGTCGGCGACCCGCCCGGACGTCCAAATAACCCAATTAGTGCAGCATGGGAAGGCTCGTTCTTTAAATAAAAATATGCTAAACTTCATGGCCAAGTGGAGAGCTCGTGGCGTAGTGGCTGTAGCTTATGCCTTTCATCTTCGATCCCCAGTTCCTTCGGTAGGTTTTCTCGGGGTTCTCCATTTTTATCTACCTCTCATTCCACTATTTCATCATCATTCCATTTTATTATCACTACCATCTACTCATTACATCACTTATTGACATGAATTTTAATTCCCCTAAACATGAATCAATATATTGAAATGTACCGACAATGTCTCGTCATGAACTATTACGAGATCGTTGGCATCATTCACCTTAGAACGGTTATAATCGTGACCCGTTCCGAATTTATAGTAAATTTTTGGGCGCCAGGAACAGGTTACGTTAATTAAAACCAATGCTTCCACAGCTAATTTTAACAAATGGATAAATGTCCGGCTAGCTGGGTCAATGGGTCCCGTTATAGATAATCGCTATCGCCTAGATAGCCGATTACTTGATCTGCCAACTATACAGTATAGCGAGGAATCTGAAAGGGAATAATTATCTATTTCTAACTACTTAACAAGTGTGATTGACTAAATGAAAATCTTTTCATTTCCAAAGAAAAATTCAACAATTTATTTAACAATTTTGACAATTGTTCTAGGTCATGACCTTTTTAAATAAAACTTTGTACTGCAGTACTTATCTAACGTCTTGAACGACGACGGTCCGCAGTATCTTCCCACTTGAATGGAGATGATCCCAAGTACTGCTCCTTTCTTCCAATCTTGCGACGCTGCCGACGCATCCAGCCCTCACTGCCTAGAATATCTACCGGTTCTTACTTGATATTCAGAGTTCCTAGTCTTCCCCAATTAATGGTAAAATGTTAAAGTCCAACACCGCAATATAAAAGAAACTTCCCAAGTCCTACGCGAATTCACTTCTGCACATTAACTTTCAGAGTCCGAAAAAACTATTAAGTCCTCACTCAAAACTTACAAGTCCCGCTTCACTAAAATTATACTCGCGAGCGATCTGTACTACTCGACGACCTCTATCAGAATGTCCTGTTCTCCGCCGTTTTCCGGCCTCAACGCTTCGGTATCCGTCCTTCTTTCCTCTTTTTTAAAACAAAAACGACAAAATTTGACAGTCTATTCTCCCTTAGCCAATCCATCCCCCTCTTATCAAACCAAGTAGCCACGCCCTCGACAGTCATTCCTTTTCAGACCAATCCCACATTATTTTATCTGTCTATCTAGCTAGCACCCCCACCTATTCAACGCCTGAGTGCAGTTTATTTACCTTGCCAACCACCATGCCGGCGTTGCTAAGGCTGTATATCGCCATTTGCAGACCCTTTTATCCAACCCATTTACAGCAAATGTTATTAAAAGAAATACATAATATTTTGGTATATCACTATATATATATATATATATATATATATATATATTAAACACACACACAAGACCATTTGGTTCAGTAACTCGTTGCATCCACACGTTTATTACCAATGAAGCTCTTTGTATTTCAATATCTCTACGAGTAATTCCAAAGGCTGCCTATCTAATTTCTTTATATAGGGGCTTGTAAAAATTTCAATGTATTGATTGTTTACTCTTTTCTCCGGCATTCAGTTAACATTTTTCTCTGCATCCAATACTGCATCCGCTTCTCCGATACAAAAGGCTTTGCTACTCTCTCCGCGTTGGGCCATCCGCCCCCCCCCCCACATCCCATCTAATAGGTAGATTGGACATTTTCTTCTGGGATATACTATAGTAAGGCCATTTGGTTCAACAACTCGTTACATCCGCACATTTATTACCAAAGAAGATAATTTTATTTCAATATCTCTACAAGTAATTCCAAAGTCTGCCTATCTAATTTCCTATACATTGTTTATTTTTACTTTATTAATCTTTAGTTGCCCTTGAACTGCTGAAGTCATTGAGGGCGACATGTCTTCTAAGGAGTAGATAATGGTAATAACGGAAATGGAATGTATGGCAAGGGAACTGGAGAACCCCGAGAGGAGATTATTTTGTCTATCGCATATTCTACGACATTCGGCTGGAATCGAATCCGAGCCTTTCTTATTTTTGGTCGTTCGAGATATTCTGCAACCTCAATGTAGGTGGCCCTTTTCCAGGGCTGTTAGCTTTCCATCATTCCCCCATGGAATTTCCCTAAATTGTATTTTGCTCAAACTGCTAAACTGATGCAGCTACCGAATGAATAATTAAGTTTTGCATTGTTCAAGTAACTTTCGTGGAAATAAAACATCTGTGTAGTTACAGTAGTACCAAAAGGTACTTCCGTAGCACAAAAAGGTCTGTGTTAAAAATGTGTAAAATATTTATTAACTTTTGGCAGAGGGGAGTTCTTTATTCGCAGCTTTAAAGAAATGTTAGAAAATTGATGAAAAAAATCATAATAGAAAATCAAATGTAGCTATTTGTTGGTATGTAGTATTTGACAAACAGATAAGGCTTACATTTGCATGGTTGCACTTTGATGATGGTGTAAAAAAAGAACAGTGAGCATCTCGATTTTCAACGAAAGATAATTGGTATTTGATAAACAGTTACAAGCAGTTCCTCACCTTGTGTAATTAATCAACTTGCTGTTTATTCATTTCATTGAGAAGAGTACAAGAAATTAAATATACTATTTTCATTTCGATTAGATTTTTTTAAGCTACGCATTTGTAAACATACTTCTAAGTGGATCTTCTATTCTCACGTTATCATTAATAATATTGGAGGCAACCCGAGTTTGGTTTTTCTTCTCTGAATGAGAAAGATGATCAAATTATCAATGTTTTCGAGATAAAGGTAGTGAAGCAGAAGTTGGTGCGTAAACATTTTAAGTCACCTGCCATCAGACCACGTGTTCCGATCGTTTGCCACCATCGCGCATCTTATTCATTATCTCCGTTGTATCTCCTCTGGGATGTTGATCGAGGGCGGAGCATGATGATATCCTTTGAAGAGCTCTGAAGACATCAATTTTGGGTCTCACTTTTCGACATTCATAAGTTATTGACACGCATCATCGATCCCTCACAAACATGACACTTTATTCTTACACACGCATACACACGAACATCTGTAAAAACACATTACGAGTTCAATGAAATTGCTTAGTTGGCCCAAAATAAACGTAGTTTCTCTTCAAAATTGTTCGCCGGAGAGTTTGCTAGTACCCTTAGTCGATATCGAAAAATCCGCCACCGTAAGGCTGAAACTTAGGACTTCTCAAAAAGTTCAAAAATATCCAACAAGAAGATTTCGGACAGTCAAATTTATTACATTAAAAACTTATGTTTAGCCACAAACAAAATTTGACTGTCCGAAATCTTCTTGTTGGATCTTTTTGAACTTTTAGATTAAATCTATGTGACAGCCTTATAAAAGAATTTTTGGGACTTCTCAGTTCAAAAAGCTACTAACAACTACTAAATAAGCTGGCTAATGCATGGGGTGTGGAACACTTCATATATTTAAAGGGGCAGAGGGGAGGATTTTTGCACAAATGAAGAGCGTATTTCCAAAGTGACTTCTTTCCATTTCTGTTTTGTTTTATAGTTTTTCGAAATAATGTATATTTAAGTCTGTTCACCATCGTTTTGCCAAATATTGTATTTAAAAGTTGCGTTCCTGTTAAAAACTATAACCGAAAATCTTTGAACCCTATCTTCAACAGTATGGGCGAATTTGAATACTTTCTCTTCCTGATTGATTGGCTGGTTGGCGTTTCCGTCAACTGTCATGACCATTAATCCTTTAAATTTAGTGCATTCTATATCTCGCATGAAGGCTGTGTTCCTCTCACGCTGAAACGCGATATCCGGTACCGACCTATACTTCGGTTTTATTTCTTGGCGCGTGAGGGCCTGTCTTTACAATGGAATATCTCACGGCATTTCGAGTCTTTCTTGATCGTACCGGCAGATGTCGCATGATCACCAGCACTGCTCGATACGGTCGCGATCATACATGTAGTGGCACGACCAAAAAGCTGCGAAATGCCGTGAGATATTCCATCATGAAAATAGGGCCTCTCGCGCCAAGAAGTAAAAACCCAAGTATACACATATTCCCGAGTTTCCTCCCTAGGTAACTACCGAATGGGGCACCGCCCAGCCGGGACAAACTCTAAGATCCCGACTGGATTCCCGATATGTTTTGGCAGTGCACGTAAGAGAAGAGGAGGAGACAAGGTGAAGAAGGATGACAAGGTTACAGCTCTGTCGGCATTGACAGGAGAAACCACGAAACACTACCGATCAGAGCAGCAGGTCACTAGAATTCTCCTCCAATGTCCTCCTGAATTCGACCTTTCTGTGTAGCCAATATCGAAAATCCGAAGCCTTCCCTGTCAAGAGTCGCTACAGAGGCAACAGCTATCGCCCATCTCAGCCAGTAGTGGTGAATCATTATCTCCGTTTCTAAACACACAGCGTGGGGGTTCTCTGTACAAATAGCACCTTCTCCTCCCCGATTGATTGATTGTTCGTGATTCCGAGCGCGTCAACTACTTTGGTCATTAGCCCCGTAAGTGTAGTGCGTGTTTTTCTCGGGAGGTGGTAGTGATCTTTCCCTGCTGGATGGCGAGATCCGGCGCCGACCTACCGTAGACTTGCCCTAGCGGAGTTTCCCTTCAACGAAATGTCTCCCACCAATGGGACATTGCCCCACCCGGGACAAGCTCTAAGCTCCCGACCGGTCTCCCGGCATGTGTGGTAGTGTAGTGTGGTATGTTAGTGTAAGTGTTTGTGTAAAGGGTGATGATAGGACAAGGAAGAGGAAGGAAAGATCGCGCTTGGTCCGTGGTACGTTTGTTAGGATACTGCTCCGGCATTCACCTGGGTGTTGATCGGAGAAACCACGGAACATTACCGATCAGAGCAGCCGGCCGCTGGAATTCTCCTC
This sequence comes from Acheta domesticus, assembly GCA_031308135.1. Taxonomy (NCBI): domain Eukaryota; kingdom Metazoa; phylum Arthropoda; class Insecta; order Orthoptera; family Gryllidae; genus Acheta; species Acheta domesticus. The sequence continues at coordinate 90,073,134 of JAHLJT010003656.1, forward strand.
CAGACAGCGACTGAATTCGAGCTAACTGACAAGCCAGTGTCGAAAATCCTGCCGCCGTCGGGACTCGAACCTAAGACCTTCCTTCCGACCAGAGGGACTGCAGTGACATCAGTTGATGCACTGAGACATCTCTCCCAGCAGGTTCCGAGCAGAGGCGTCCGCCTTTCGGTCGCACGGCCGGGAGCTGTCGCTGCCGTGTCTCAGCCATCGACCGCGTGGGCGTGGGCGGGGGCGGGGCCGGTGCCGCGCGGCCTGCACGCGCATTCGGAGGAGATTCGGAACGCGATAACCGCGCGCGGGCGACGCCGTCTACTCCCGCGCCCCCGCCCCGCACTATGGCCATTCGCCGTCGCCGACGACGTCGCTATTCGAGCGCGTATCGAGCCGCGTGCGACGCGCTCGTCGGCGGAGCCGCGCAATCAATTGCAGCCCGCCACGGCAATGCCACGAGGGAAAATAAGCTCCACCCTCAGAAGGAAGAATAGGTGCAGTTATTTATACATGAATGTTAAACTGGTGATCCTTGCAACGAGATTTTATCCGTAAATATTTAGTACTTGCTAAAGACTTACTCGTGTATTTCTTAGTATTTACGTTGGCTTAACACTGCGATTATCAATACTGTTCATGCCCTTGACCCTTATTCCCCACTCATATAGTACGTAGAGCTTGTGTGCGTGATATTAAGCATATAACAGTTTTTTTCCTTGGTTCTTGGAATTGTTCAAATATGACTAAACTTATTAGTTGCATTGTAATATTAAAAATAATAAGGAAATAAAATTATAACTAATGTTCAAATTTTTTTATTAGTATTCCTTTAAATTATCAGAACTATTGAAGAAAATCAATCAAATAAAATAATTTTTTCATAATTTTTTTTCCTAATTGTAAATGTTTGAAAGCTCTCTAGTCTCTGACAAACAACTTTTTTCCAATTATCAATTAGAATCACATATGAGTTTGATTACTATCTAGGCTGATAAACAATTTGCCAATACTTAATGTTTTCTCTGGAATTCCACGAGAAAAAGATACCAGTGGAACAGCTCAGATATAAAGGAAATGAGGATATTTTGCAATAATGAGAGTGTTCCGAGGAGCGTGATTTGCTACTAAGTTCGTCCTTGACACGTTTTGCAAATTTGTCACTTCTTCAGAATTTGAGGAACAAACTAGTGTTGCACGCTTGACCTTCGGGGTTTTGTTATCGTCTCACGAACGAGCAAATGCATTGCCAAATTTGCGCAACGTGTTATCGTAACGTTGTTGGAATATTATTAGTAAAATGTTATCGTTATAAATATCATTAGTAAAATGAGGGAAGCTTAGCACGAAGAGAATAAAAATAAAATTCTTCTTCATTAATTTATTATTATTATTATTATTATTATTATTATTATTATTATTATTATTATTATTATTTGTCTGCAATGAATTATTATTTGAAGTTTCTTTGAAATATAATAGTATTCATCAAGTTCGCAATTGAAGGTATTACAATCATACTTTTACACTAGTTTTTGACAAATTTTTACTGTGATTGTGGGCATGGAACAGTATGAATATCACATTAGTAATTTTTATAGCACATTAGTATTTATGGGCTTCAAAATATACTAGTAATAACCAGTGGCGTAGCGTGACTCACACGTTTGGGGATGCTCAACAATAACACACAAAATGTCACTATCAACTACTTCGTCTAACAGGCGAACGCCACACAAGGCAGATACTCTGGGACTACTTCCACGATCTCGATTGCTTACGACGGTGTAGGCGCTTCCCACAAAATCCTCACAGCAGTCAGGGCTGCCGATGTCTTGAAAGCAAATTATACAATGGCTCAGCTTTAATTCTTATACGCGAATGGCAATAAGACCATTTGTTAATTTATACATTGCAGACTTAAATAATATGTAATCTATTTAAGAGATAATACAATTTCTTGGATATTAATTAAGAAATAGTAGTCAGGCACTATTTCTACAGTTTGTACCATGACCAAGCGGGGACTCCCGAGTGAGAGAGAGAAAGATAATTTACTGAACGCCTGAAGTGTGCTGCGCTCTCGTGCACAAACGAGCTTCTTTCCGCAGTAGACGCTAGCGTAAAGCAGTCGGGTTTCTCTGGGCCAGGGTGAAGAGGGGAGAGGGGGACCTCGCCATCTGCGCATGCGTCATTGTTCGTCGCGATCTGGCGGCAGACGCTGAAGTATTTTAGCTTTCAAGCAATCAGAGGCCAGCTTCAACAGCCCGCCGAATTCAATCATAGGAAATCAATTTTAAATTAATACAAAACGTGTTTCGCTCAACAGACCACTTGTAAGATTATCAATACAGTACTTAAGGTTCTTATATACGGGGATGCTCAGCATCTCAGCGTCCCCTGACGCTACGCCACTGGTAATAACTTTCAGACAATGTGAAATTATCGTTGTCTTCCATAGGCAATTTTCCTTTTAAAAAAATCCGATTTTGTGTTTCCTATTTCTGTATCCCTAATATCGTATTTTCGCTTCCTAATTTTTGTACTTTTAACTTAGTGTTAGAAAAAAATTCAAGCTGAGGAGGCATACAAGTAAAAAGTACGTACTAATATCATCAATATAATGCATTTGGATTGTTTCTATGTCTTATTAATATTTGTTGGTGAATATGATTTTATGAAATTATCTCTGTCTTGAATTTTAACATCCAAAATTATCCGTTCAATTCAGAAACAATATCGAACTATTTCAAATTACTACAATCTAGGACGGTTCGCTGAAAGAATTTATTAACGGTCGGGCTGATTGTTTGAGAAGCTATTTTGTAGCAAAATGTACTGCCATGAGGTCCTTATAATAATTATTTTAAATAGCAGAACAAGGTTTAAGCAATGCAATATATTATGTGAAACTGTAATAACGGAAAATACTAATTTTAAGATTTTTATACTGTCTTTACCATTCCCACTTTGAGAATTAATTTATCCTTTGATCCTTAAATGACCAAAATCTAATCACTGGCTCAAAAGTTACGAGGGAGAAAAACAATTTCTATTATCTTTTATTTTTTATCAGGGCTTCTAACCAGCCGACAGCCGGTTAACTTTACGTCCCAAAGGAACACATATTCGACCATACACTAAACACCAACACACTTGCGGGCTCCTCTGATCTGTGGTCAGCTGAATGTGAGCCCTTCTGCGACAACACATACATGGGACATGGGACCATCAACCATTCCCAAGGTGGACTCGAACCCGCGACCCTTCAGACCAAGTCGGTACCGCTCTTAGCCACCTCAGCCTTGCAAGTTGGCAAAAAAAAAAAACCACAAGCAAATATGTATGGTGAAAAAACGTTACCCTCTTTCCTATTTGCGCAGCCTGGTTCCGAGACCTGTGTAAATTGAAGTGAAGCTCCCGCAGCTGCGCAATTCGCGTGTGGAGCGTTGCAGCTGCGGTCGTCGACCACAGTCAAAAAACGCAATCGGCTGCGCCTGGACCTCGGCCCCGAGCGAAGAGTGCGACACTGCGACACATCGCGCACCCGATCACGCGCACACCCGATCACGCGCCACCCGATCACGCGCCACCCGATCACGCGCCAACCGATCACGCGCCACCCGATCACGCGCCACCCGATCACGCGCCACCCGATCACAGCGCCACCCGATCACGCGCCACCCCGCGTCGCCCCGCGTCGCCCCGCGTCGCCCCGCGTCGCCCCGCGTCGCCCCGCGTCGCCCCGCGTCGCCCCGCGTCGCGTGCGCTCGCCACCTCTCTCCGAGAGCGGGCGAGGCAGGCAGGGGGGCGAAGGTGGGTGGCGAGATTCGCGGCCCCGGTCCATTTCACGCTCAAATCTGGTTCTTGGAAGCAGCAGAAATCCTCCTCCTTGCATGCACGCTTCATGTGATATTTTTGAAGATTTCTTTCAACATTCAACGTTTGTGTTTATTTTGTGTTTGTATGTTTGAAATGTTTATTGGTCTTACATATTCCGGCTTTGATGGTGTATTAGCGTAGCGAACTGTTGTACTACTGGAATGGAGTATTACTGCAAAATTCATTTGTTGTATGAAAAGAAGATAATTGAATCAATGGAAGTGGAAATCGTAAGATCTTTCAACAGCGATGAACGGCATAGATTGAAGAATCTCCGCAGAACAATAATTTTCGAATTACACGTATTCCAATTAAACTTCAGAGAGTTGAATTTCTGGTCACATTCATGAAGGGAACAAAACGTTATAGGTAGGAAGGAAATAAGAATTTATTATATAGGATTGGTAATATAGTTCATATTTTAAAAATTGTATCTACGGATATAATTCATTGCCTGAATCGTTTTAAAATGAAAATAAGGGACATTCAATTTCCGCATGAATAAAAGTATTTTCACGCCAATCGCAGGGTTAAAAATATCAAGCGGGGCTCCTTAACTTGGCGCAAATCGGGGCATTTCACTAGCGAATGGTTCAACGCGTCCTCCGCCCGCCCCGGGGTCAACTGCAGAGGCCGCGAGGGCGTGGCGGCCTGTTTCGCTTCCGACGCGCAGCGGTGCGGGCGAGGTCGGGGCGCCTGGGATCGGCGACGGAGGCGGGGGCCAGGCGATGACGGCGTGGCGACAGGGACGGGCGGGGGCAGAGGTGGCAGGCGGAGCTGGATTAGGAAGCGAAAGAGGGAAGGGGAGGGGTTGAGGATGGGTGGGAACGGGGAGGAGCCGGACGAAGACGAGGCGGAGCAGGGTGGAGCTAGGCAGGGCGGAGAGGCGTAAGGTAAGGAGAGCGAGACAAGGCGGGGAGGAACAGGGCGGGAAGGAGCAGGGCAGGACTAGGCGGGGCGGGCGAGGCGGAGCAGGGTGAGGCGGGGCGGGACTGGGCAGAGCGGAGCGGGGCGTGGAGGATCGGGGCAGGGAGGGGGAAGGGACTGGGCAGAACGGGACGGGGTGGGGGCGGGGGCGGGACGGGGAGGAGCAGGGAGAGGCGGAGCAGGCCGGGGAAGAGCGGATCGGGGCGGGGTGGGGTGGGGCGGGGTGGGGTGGGGTGGGGTTGGGGCGGGGCGGCGGGGAATGGGTGGGATGACTGCGGGGCGTGGGGGCGGGGTCGTGAGTCAGAAGCGCGATAAGCGGGCCTCGACACGACCTTCTCCGAGCCCGCGGAAGACAGTGCTACACGAAAATACAACTCACATGTGCACTACGTCCAATCCAAAAGAAATGCTACAAAATTATCGTCCTGAACGAAATCAAGCAGTTAGAACTGGTACCAGCAGTGGCAATAAACTCTTCAAAGAACACGCTTCACAAAAAAAGTGTCAGCTGCAGTTTATTGAAAATGTGTCAAGGAGTAACGCCGAGACAACAATTCCAGGGCCTTACACTGAACGAAGAGGGAGCGTTCATAGGTCATTATTTCATGTCTTTATGTGTGAAAAATGTTGTTACTATTAGGACACATTCGCAACTCCCTGTAGCGACTTGAAACTGTTCACTTCCCACAAACATGCGTTCATGGGCTGCAGAAGTGACAACTAAAAAGTCAAGAGTTTAGGTAAATGAGTTTGATGATTTCATCTTGTATTGAAATTATTCTTGTATTTGTGTCAATAATGTACGCATCATTCTTGCATTTTCACATCTGCGATTTGTTGGTGGAATATTGTAGGGCAAGATATGCTGCTGTTGCTGCTGGAAGGCAGACCAATTACAATTCTGGAGAGTGCCTTAACTCAAGATTTGTATTTTTTTAGTTTTGACACTATTGCAGCACACGAGCCATATCATGAAATAATCACGAACAATCTGAGGTTCTGTAGTCGAAAATATCTTAACAAAGCATTATTAGAAATGTGCAAAATGATTAAGAAGAAGAAACTAAGACATGCACATTTCCAGAAATGGTAATTACAATAAAACACGAAACACAGGCCTAAAAAATGAAACACAGGCATGCTATATCTTCAATTAGTAGTAAGTTTTTGGAGGCCAGATCAACCTTATAGATAAAGACGTGTATGGAAAATGAGGAAAACAGACTATCATTTAGGAAATGTATGTGTGGTGGTGACTATCGCTAAGTGATAAAAACGTATTTCCCAAGTATCTCTTGTGTTGGGTAAGTCATGTAGCAAGGAAAAACTGGTTCCAGTACGGCATATATAAATAAACCCCTTCGATGTTTTATCTTAGAGAGGATGTCTTCACTGATTAACTTATTCCTTTATATATAAAGGGCACAAATTTATAGCTAATTTACCTTTGAAAATAGATTTTATTACATAGGATCGAATATTTTGTCAACAAAACTCGAAAAAAAAAAAAAAAACGCTCTTTTTTCTGTATTCAAAATTCGACTAGAGTATGACTTTGGATAGACTTTACAGAATTGCTATTTAACCTGTATTCTGAACATGTTTTTAAAGATGCCTTACAGGATTGTAATCTGGGAGTAAAAGTGAATGGTATTCCTACTTCTAATATATGTTGTAATACACTAATCTTGGCGGAAAACTGCTGCGGATCTGCTAGAAATAATGAACAGAATAAATCGAACTTACAAAGATTATGAATTAGAAATAAATGAACATAAAACAAAGTACATGCCAATTAGTAAGAAAGGTGGAAGACCATTTCAACTGTTCATCAACGATCAACCGATTGAGCAGGTTTCTCAATATAAATATTTGGGACAAATTTTAAATGAGTCATGGGCATCAGATTTGGAAATAAAAACGAGAATTGAAATAGCAATATCCACATTCAACAAAATGAGGAATTGTCTATGTAGCAGAGAGTTGAGTTTTTACCTCAGCTGGAGAGTGGGAAAATGTTACGTAGCAACTGTTCTCTGATATAGTGCTGAAACATGGACTCTGAAAACACCATCAATTAATAGACTGGAGGCATTCGATATGCAGATAATCAGGAGAATGTTGAGAATCCCCTGGACTGAAAGTTCGTAATGACTACATACTAGAGAGAAATTGTATATGCCGAGAGATATTAAAAAATGATTAAAATTAGAAAAAACACTGTATCTTGGTCATTTACTTAGAAAACCCCAAATATGAACTATTACAGCTAATAATGATAGTGAAAGTTCAGGGTAGACGGGGAGTCGGCAGTCCTGGTTGGCAAACATCTGAAAATGGACAGGTATCTCGAATGCTTCAGAGTTGTTCCATGTAGCACAAGACAGAATAGTTCGGGGAAGTGGTCGCCAACCTCCAGTAAAGGAGACGGCACTGCAAGGAAAAAAGTATTACAAGTGACTCGCTTAGCGATTTTCCACGATTAGTATATACTATATTCTTTTTTATACAAATCTTTACTTCTTGAAGGGAACAAAACATTAATTGCCTTTTACACTTCTTGTAATATTTCATTCGGAATATTAAAATCCTCCATTCTTTCTGAATTCCACTATTTCAGTATGGTGATCGTAAATACACAGTGCAAGGCCTATTAAAATTGCCTTGTTCAGAATGAAAATGACGTCATCGAATGTAAATATGGAATGCTAAAGATATATTTCTATTTTTCTAAAATAAAAATTTTTTTCGAATGGAAACGAAAAAATATTGAACGTAACACATGTATAAAGGCGTATAATTGCACTCATGGTAAATAAAGAAACTCGCTATCTCCGCTCGTTTCTTTAATCAAACCACATCGTGCAATTATACGCATATTTATACACTTGTTTGTTAACCTACTATTATTTGAATCTTCAAAATATTTTTTAAAACATTTTCTGTAGTCCTATTATACTGCGTTCCAAAGGACTTTTCAATTCGACTGCGACCCAGGTGCAAGTGACCATATTCCCAGCGCAATTCTTCCCTCTATTCTCATTTCACGTATTGTCAAATACAAATACTCTCCCTATGTTGAGGGAACACAGCTCCGAACATTCTTACTTGTCCGGAAGATCTTTCTCAATTCTGAATAGTCGATTCTCGTATAATTCTCACTCGTATTTGAGACTGAAGAACAATGTTATCGCGTTGATAAACCAAAAACAGTACTTCTCTAAGAAATGTAATTACTGTGACGCTTGGAAGTTTTATTGACACGTGTGTATGCGTTTGTTAGCTTTATTATAGCACACAATTTAACAGTTTCTTTATAACACATTTTCAAATAGGACGTTGTTTAATGAAAAACCGTCCCTTTTAGTATCTATTAAAATTAGTTGTAAGCAATATTTAACCGTCTACGTCACTCCCAAGGTGACAGTAAATACATACGACTTTCGGTTCTTGGATGATATTTTAAGGATGCTTCAACCTCTATGAAAATAAAGGGTGCCCATTTGGTTCTTAGATTGTTAAAATTCATCTATTGATTCGAATGTTTTGAGGACGGAGATAAACTCACAAATTCACGTGCAAAAACATCTTTCTTCGCATGGCAGGAGTAAACGAGAACGGAGATGAGTGGAGAGTTGCCTGCTTACCCATTACCGTTCTGTTGCAGTGGGCTTGGCCATTCTCTTCACGTACCTGTTCGGTCAGCCGTACCAGCGCGGTTTCTTCTGTGACGACGACTCCATCCGGCTGTCGCTCAAGGGCGACACCGTGGTGCCGGCGCTGCTCATCGTCATGTCCTTGCTCGTGCCGACCGTCGCGGTAAGCATCACATGTTCATAAGGAGCGCGAACTCTTGTCTTTTGTAGGGCGTTTTTCTCTCCGACAGTCGGATACCATTTACATTCCTATGGGACGCATATTCAACCATACACTAAACACCAACACACTTGGGGGCTCCTCTGATTTGGGGTCAACAGAACGCGAGGCCCTCCGCGAAAACACGTACATGAGAAGTAAGGGTCAAACAACCAAGCCCAAGGCGGGACTCGAACCTGTGACCGAAGTGCCGCGTCGGAACACGCTCTTAGCCACCTCGGCCATCCAGGTCCTTGCAAACCCAACGGGTAATAAATCGGGTCCCAGTGGCAATATGCATCTCCCAGCAATGCAGACAAAAATGCCCACACGACGCGGCAGTTAAGTGATTTTAAACGTGGCCAGACAGAATATTCCATTATGGTATTGGACAAATTTTTATTAAGAGTTCCTAAGGATATTTATTTTTTATGTGACAGTACATTTTGTATAAAATAGACATTAAGTATTTTTCTGTCCGTATCTTTCACCAAAACTTTCGGTAAGCTGAATAAGCTACTGGTCATGTGAGCGACGGCATCATGTCTTGTGCGAATCTCGCGAAAATTCTCACGCCGGTTTAGAAAGTCCGGGTTCACAGCAGGCAGAAGTCGAGCCCGCGGATGACCTTGTCATTATCATCATTATTATGCAATTACATCTCATGACCATGAAGAACAAATACTTCTCCCCCGACTATAAGAGCTATTGTACGTCGTCTTAGCCTTCTCGGGAGATGTGTGTATCTGCAATTTTCTCGAATTGTGAAAAACCTAATTCTTGAGTTTTATTCGTCACCAAAAGTTTAGAATTGTAGTACCTATTTAAAAATCTCTTTCTGATCGCTCGATTTGCAAACGATGCACTTGTCTTCAACTGTCCCGCTCCGCGGACCACTGAACCCCTTTGAAAGCACAAGTGGAGAACCAGTGGTCTAAACATTTTCACTTGTAATCTTATTAATGCTTGGTTTTTGTGTCTGGAAATAGTACCAAGTGAGCACATTTCGTTTTTTTTTTTCTAAACACGCCATGAAACGCTTTTTGGGTTCATTTGAAAAATTACTTTTAGATAGGTAAATGGATTAGAGTTAATATAGGTGTGTAAGTAAATAATAATAATAATAATAATAATAATAATAATAATAATAATAATAATGCAGAGAAACTTGCTAAATGCGGAACGTGTATAATGCGGAAATCTGTCCAATGTGAACAGAAACCGAGGTCCTGGCGAACTCCTGAAGTAAATTCTATAGTATTTCATTGTATAATGCGGAATCTGTCCAACGTGGAGACTGACATAAATATATTCTCTATTTTGTCCAAAAGTAAGTCCTTAAAGCAGAAACGCAACCATATTTCTGTCATTTTCCTCGTTTATTGTTTGCAGACGCCAAGCGCGCGAGCTCAGGTAAGGGTGAAAGGATTTCGCGCAGGCGTTACGGGAGATTTCTGAAATTTTCCTCGTTCATTTTTCGACTGTTTCATGGAAAAGATAATGACGTGCTGGATTTTGTTGTGAAGGGCAGAGGAAGCTCATCTTCACAGTAGAAAGGGAAAAATTTCGTCAGAAATTGAGGAGCGGTAATGTGAAGTTGGCTAAATCATGTGTGCCTTTCTCGCTAAGTTAAAATAATTGAAGCTAAAGAAAGGGACAAACTGTCAGTGCGGGAATTATTATCGAAGTTAAAATGTGGCTAAACCCAAAATGATGAGACACCGAAGCACAAGGAGAGAATAATGAACCAGTGAACGCAAGGAAATAGTGAAATGAAGAGAACAGCGAAGAAAACCGGCAATGAAGTAAACGAAATAGTGTGGGAGTGGTTTATGACTAAAAGTTGTACTGCAGTAAGAGTATTTTCAAATAGTGTTTGTAATATAATAGATGTACACTATTCACAATAAATCAACAGTATACATGTATCAACATTATTTGTGAGTGAACTTTATTCTTCAAAGCGAGTAAATAGAGAATTTCAATTGAACTGGACATAGTTTTGTGCTGTATTGTTAGAGCCTTTTTGCTTAATTTCTATAAAGCGGAATCTCATCTAATGCGGAAAAAAAGTTGTGGTCCTTTGAGATTCTGCATCGAGCAAATTTTACTGTAATAACAAACATGGACGAAGACCAGGCGCGGCTCGTCATTAAAGGCTGTAAGGCGGAGCCTCTCCTAGAGAAATCGCCGTCCAAAAGAAATTTAAAAATATGTTTGCAAATATATTTATTAATTAATAATGGCATTCTGAGTTGTATTATGTTACAATTATATCAAAATTTTTCTTCGTCGGTTCGTTAACCGCCGTCCGTAACGCATTTAAAGCTGATGACAGGGAAGAGAGAAGCGTTAGGCTCCCACTTTATTCTCCCATAAGGCCTGTACAAAACGAGGAGACGTGACGTCATGCATTCACTGCAGACGCTTATAAAACCTTATTTTACCAGCGGACGAAGGCTGCGGCTAGACAGCCTTCGGTGGAGCCTAGGGTCTGAAGAACGGCGGGCTCATCAGATAGCATTACTGTGCAGCTCCGCGAGTAGCATTGCGCTTCAACTAGTTTTCCCAGTATGCGGTAGGAGCGCTATACTTGGGTTTTTCTTTCTTGGGGCATGAGGTCTTGTCTTCTGGGGCCCGGCAAAATCGTTGTGAAACAGAACTTACGAGTACTTGTGATTACTAGTACTAGTAACTTGTAACCTTTGTGAAACAGGCCCCAGGATGGAATATCTCACGGTATTTCGCGTCGTTCTCAATCTGTATCAAACTTATTATTAATAGAAATACAATACAGACAGTGCAATGCAATGTTTTTGCAGCCTTCCCCATTTATAAAACCACGAGCCGCGACTGACGAAGACTAAAGACAATTGCGAAACGTTATGTTTCGTGCCCGCTTTGTAATGTTTCGCATACTATTTGTTAGAATGGAAAAGAAAAGAACTAATGGTGCTACAGAATGGCACAGACTTTCCCGGATTAGTTTTATATTTCCTTGGGTCTGGGCTAGCTATTCGGACTTTGCCACATACTCTTGCCAGCTGCCATCTACCGCCACCCAAAGTACATTTTTTGACACTTTTTCAATATTTTGGTTTCCTAATGGTAGAACGGAAATATTAATTTTAGAATATTAAAAACACAAAAAACCTTGTCCTAATGGCCATTTTCTTTTAAAAATGTGTAGTTATTTTTAAGAAAAGTGCGTTTAAGCGCCTCTAAAAATGCGAAATTTGAAGCTCTTTTTACAGAAAATTTTGGAGTTTTCGAAAAACTTTATTTGACGTCATATGAAGCACAAACTCACAAATAAAGTGGTGTTTACAAATTGCTGGTAATGTGGGTAATGCTGTAATTGCTGATAAAGGTGTGAGATCAAAAAATTATATTTGTGTAATTTTTGAAAAAAACGAAAAAATATTCCAAGGTGAACTTTACGTCATATTAAAGAATGCAATTAGCACTATCCGTTCGAAAAGTTTGAAGAAAAAATTTGGACCCATTTATGAGAAAATTGCGTTTGAGCGTTTCTGAAAATACAGACGCCATTTTCTTAAAAACTCCTCCAAATTTTTCTCGACTTAGCCGAAGGTTGGTGTGCTTTGTGTGTTTTGCAGTTCGCACGCATTTCGCGTTTAACTGCTACTAGGAAAACCTGCAAACGTTCTGCCCTTCATCTCCCTCTTTCCCCTCCCATCACCCTTTCTCACTGTCTCCCTCCCGTCCTCACTCTGTCCATGTCTGTCTGTCTGTCTCTGGGGCACTCTGTCCCTCTCATTTGCATTTAATTGCAGATTCTCCACATCTCTGAGCAGGTGAGATAATATTGGGAACTGCCGGACCAGCAAAAATGTAATAGAATGTTCCAGAAGAGTTCATTCTGTAGTGTAAGAAAGAGTTCATTCTGTGGTGTAAGAAACGTTTCATTGAGGCCACCGACCTCAAAATTTTAGTTTTTAAGTCCCTAGATCGCCTCATTTAGGAGTTTTTTTAACGATATAGATTCAAAATCCCACCGAATATGTTGCGGGTTGCGTTTGACGTAAATATTTAGTTTGTTCTACAGCGCTATGTAGTGGAATTACAACAGACTTAACAGCATATAAACCTTCTCGGTGAAAAAACACGTACAAGTGCCAACTTTCATGGAGATTGGTCTCACGGTATCTGAGTTTAGCTCACACACACACACGTGTGTGTGTGTGTGTGTGTGTGTGTGTATGTGATGCAAGCTGTCGGCAAGATGGTCTTTCCACCCTCTTTACGCCCGTGGGCATCGTGTTGCAGGTGTGCGCATGCGAGGCGGCGGCGGCGGCGCGGGAGGGCCCGGCGGGCCGCGAGCGCCGCGTGGCGCTGGGGCGGCTGGCGCTGCCGGCGTGGGCGGCGCGCGCCGGCTGGGCCCTGTGCGCCTTCCTCTTCGGTCTGGGCGCGCAGCAGCTGCTGGTGGACGCCGGCAAGTACAGCATCGGCCGCCTGCGCCCGCACTTCCTCGACGCCTGCCGCCCCTCGCCGTCCGTGGCCGAGCTCTGCGCCGGCCCCGACTCCGCCCAGCACCGCTACGTCACCGCCTTCACCTGCACCGGCGACGACAGCGTCACCCGCGAGGCCAGGTACGTTCGTTGGTTCATTGCGGCCCCACTCACGTCGCTAGCCTAGCGTGTAGGCAGTGAGCAGGCGATGCTAAGCTCCTGGTTGCCGGTTCAACCCGGCAACCCAATAGTCGGGCCCCTGGCGCGTCGACCTTGAGGCAGGATTGGGTGAAGGATACCTCTTGAGGTAATCTGGAATCCACATACAGAAGCCCGGCGAGAAATGACCTACCGTCAGGTTGCCTTGGGTACGGTCCGACCCAGATCGTTAGCCTGAAGGTGCAGGCAGTGGGGAGACGGGATGGGGGCCCCGAGCTGCTTGGGCCTTAGTTCAGGTGGCCTCCAGTTGGACTCTTGGCTTCGTGGTGGCAGTGGCCCAATACTCTGAGCATAGAAGAGGAACTAGGTGTCCAGGCGCATGCGAGTGGCGCGTTGTCATACAGGCAACATGGTGAAATCCGGCGGGGACCTACACGATGGTGAGATAGGTCAAGGAAAAGGATGGAATGATCGCACGATGTGCGTGGACCGTTTCTACTGATCAGATTAGCCGTTCGCTAGAATTCTTCTTCAGACATCGGCTTAACTCAACCTAGCTAATGTCGAAAATCTGCCACCGTTCGGGACCTTCCCAGACAGTGCCATTGCAGAGATACTCGTAGCGGCAATGCTGGCACTAATAAGCGTGCTTCTGAGGTCATGTTCAGAATCACTTGGGCAGACAACGTAATTACCGTTCAATCTACATAATAAAACAGACTTGTGAAAAGCATTTGGTTGCGGTTCGATTAGTATATTCGTACCAATGTTTCTTTACTTTTTGAGGTGAGTGGGGTCGGAGATCCTTCCAACTAAAGCCAGTTACCCCTTATCATTCTCTACGCCTGTGACCTCTCCATCAGAGACACGGCAGCTGGAACTTCATTTTTAACCATTTTTCAAGTGGTAACATTGGAGTCGTAAATATACATTTTTCTAAAACGAATCGAACCTTTTTATACAATTGCTCCGTAAGGTACTCGTAATGAACTTGAAAATTTTATTCACAAATAACTTGTGGGAAAATTTCTAACTGTGTAGGACCTCTAGGACGACCATACATAGATAAAATAAAAAAACAACTTAGTGTTAACCAGACTCTTAAGCTTAATTCTTTGGTCCTGTGAATAAGCTGATGAAAATAATTTTATAGGGAAGAAAAAAAACTTTTAGCTGATGCTGAAAAATCAGGAATTATTGATATTCAAATGAAACATTTGTGTGTAGGTTTGCATTGTTTTTTGCTCCCCTGTAAAATAAAGCTTTCATGACTTATCAGCTTATTCATCAGGGTCAAAGAATTAAGCTCTGAAGGAATGGTCGAAGCGTTGGCAATAAAAGGTATTGGTATTAAAGTTACTCTCCAACTTTCTGATCCACATTCCATTCAATAATATCACAAAACGATCAATCAGTGCCTATACATTGTATACAGATTTTCCGGTAACTTTTTATAGTCTATTTCCTCACTGAATGCAAGCCGTTGTACTGTCATAATAATCCGTTCATTTATATTAACATAGGAGCGGAAGGAAACACTCACTGTCTGCTGGAGGAAAGATAACTTTATTTCTTTCATGCACTTTCGTATAAAACGGCAGATTATACTATATGGGACAGAGGGTTTTCTCCATGTCAGTCGGCTCAAATCTAACTCCACAATCGCAAGCTGTCTGTCTGCATTATCGGCATGTCTCGATAATCGTTTCTCCCACTTTCATGTGGCTTGCCTTTCGAAATGTCTGCGGACACATAAATCGTCAATCGTGACGTGCTAACGCTGGGAAAGTCTAATATGGATTTTGTCTTTTCCTCAAGTGACTGAAATACGTGGCGACAACTACATTATAGCCCACATTCATAAAGTATGGTTTATCTTCACACATTGTGCCCTTGTAGAAAGGTTAGGCAAGTCGGTTTGCGTGTAACTAACAGTCTAAAATAGAAGTATCAGCGTTGCAAAGGATTGCTCGTGGACATGCTCGCGTATATGTTGTTGGCAGAGCGTAACATTGCATTTACGTGTTCCTCATCCGGTCAATAGGGCCGCATTTGCGCTACGTCTCCCTGAGACCCGCAATACCCTACAGCGGGAAATGCGTTACAAGAAATGTGAAACGGGAAATGTGTAAAATCGAAACAAGCGAGACATATCGACCAACAAACACTTGAAAGAGTCACTGACTCGGGTCGGTCGGAGAGCGCCTTTCGTCGCACACATTTCTACAATTTCAGTTGTTAACCGACATTTAGGCCCGATGCCGCAAGTGAACACTAAACAGCGCTCCAGAACTGAGTTAGGTATTAATATTTAGCAGTACAGGGAGTGATAATAAACCAGTTTCGTTTTTTCCTTTAAAGGGAAATGAGATAGAAAAAAATCGTTGGAAATTATCCCTACTTGTATGGAACCAGTCCGTAATGAACATAAAAATAAAAATTTGAAGGAAGAAACTTGGAGGTGTATTTTCAAGCAATTAAATTATTTTATTATTCTCACAATTCATGTTTATTATTAATGAATGAATGTATTAATTGTAAATTTTATTATGAATTATTTCATCGGTTACCATTTATTCATAGTCCAATTAGTAACAAGGGTTAGAGATTCTGGAGCTCAAGAAAACGTGCATAGATTGTACTTCTCCCCTATAAGTCATATTTGGTTTTAACTGTGTTTACTTTAAATAAAAAATACTGATTTAAATTCATTGCAATAATGTATTTCTCCTCAGGCAATTAGAGCTGGTTATACAGAGGATTAATACTAATCTTAGCGACAAGGATTTCACGGGTTAAAATTACACAAGAGCATTGAATAAAACAATAAATGGAACTCGCAACTGATCTCCTAACCAACTCTATAGTCATGACACGGCTTGTGGTACTTAAATGCATTTCTAGACATGGAATGACCTATTTCTAGTGTATGGACGCATCCTCTTTCCGTGTTTCTCGCAACACATCTCTCTGTGTTGTTCAGGCACGCCAAATTGCTCCCTCTCGAGCCACTTGAGCGCCTGGGAAGCCGGCGCTCGAGCACGGGCAACTTTCCCTGACTTCGCTCTAGTTTCCCATCCAAATCCAGAAAGGGAATCATTTCTTTGCTTTTAGTAGTTGTTGCCAACTCAATGCTCTGTGATGTTACAGTAATATGCTCTCTTGCTCCGAACCGCCCGACCGAGAAAAGGTGGAGGCCGTCGCGACGGCAAGCGCAGTGTCCCAATGATTGTACGGAAGTGGGGGAAAATGTTCGCTCGGAAAATTGATAATTACGATATTAACTGGTAATTATCATTTAGTAATATCGCAGTAAAGTACAATGGGTATGTTTCTGGAAAGAGAATTATAAATAAAGGAGTAAGGCAGGGTGACAGTCTTTCACCAACACTCTTTAACATATATCTGGGATATATAATTAAAAGGTGGAAGAACGTGGTGCCCTCAGTAATTCACCTGGACAAAAATACATTTTTAAATACTCTTTTATATGCTGACTACCAGGTAATCCTGCAGGAAAACGAAGATAATTTGCAAATTTCTATTTACCAACTGGAGCAAATTTTAAAGAAGTACAATCTGATAGTATCAGTTAATAAAACCAAAGTAATGGCTTTTAAAGGAAAAGAATCGATAAGGACAAAGATTGTGCTCCAAAATATGGTTTTAGAACAAGTGATACGTTTTAACTACCTAGGGTGCGAAATTACATATGGAAGAGATAGGGATATCACCAGCAAGATCCATAAGTTTCAAGCAGTATGCGGAACCATAAATAGAACATTTAAAAAGAAAGCACGAAAAGAAACCCTGTTAAAATTCTATGATATAATGGCCCTCCCAGTTTTACTGTATGGATGTGAAACTTGGGTTCAAAAACAAGAAGATTGTAGGAGGCTTCAATCAGCAGAAATGAGATTTCTTAGAGGAGTAAAGGGCTGTACATTAAGAGACCAAATAAAAAGTGAAAAAATAAGAGAGGAACTAGGGCGGAAAGAAACAATACGCGACAAAATTAAGAAGTACAGACAGCAATGGGTGACACATATTGGAAATATGCCGCAAGACAGACTTCCAGTGCAAGCCCTGAATCATAAGCTGCGAGGAAAAAGAAACATTGGAAGACCAAGAATGAGGTGGAAAGAGGCTGGAACAGGCAATATGCCTAATCCGTAAAGGAAGATGATGATAGTTAGAATATTTATTATTTAATAACAATATTAAGGATTATATAATACAAAATACATATTACGTAACTCTAAACAATATCCGACTATCATAACTAGTACTGTCATTCCACTTCCATTCTTCTATTAAATAACATTTTTGGAAAAGACAGTTTTCACATTTTAGGACAATAATATTTTATATAATAGTATATAATATAACGAATTAGTTCGTTCTGAAACAGTAATTAATGTTCACAAATGGGTAACAAATAGGTACCCGGTAGGGGTCACGTAAGAGAATTTTGACCCCAGGCTTTATTATTACTGATATACAGTTTTGTTTGAGAATGTTATAAATCCTCCGACGTCATTCCTTGTCCAGTTGACAATCACTGCCTTAGTAGAAGAAATGGGAATTAATATTGCTAAAATTGAGGCCATAACTGCCAAACAATACTATCATGGGCCAGGTATCGGGTGACGTACGGCCCTTTCGGTACGTTTTGTACGACCCTTACTTTTAAATCTCGCACCAGTTGCTCTGGATGCAAGTGCCTGCAAATTCTAATGAGCTAGTTACCTTGCCAACGACCTTGACATGCCTGGTGTAGTCTGTTGCCGGCCTAATGCACGTGGCCATCTCATCGGCTCAGCGTTTGTGTATACCGATCCTACCTTCGTGGAAAGAGACTCTTTCCATCATTTCTCGAAGTTTTTGCGCGGTATAGCGTACAGCAATCGATTACAACATCGATCTTCTGCGCGTGCACAGATGCACAAAAGTGATGCGAACTGCGCAGGCGCAGAAGATCGATAGTGCTGTCGATTGCTGGAACCCTTTGCCGTTCTAGTTGTATCTTTCCATCTTGCTTTGCCGTGCAAAAACTCAACCGCTGTGGCGAACGCGAGCGCTCGTTAGTGTCCTCGAGCAAGACGACGAGCGCTCGCATTACGGCCTTTGTGGTTCGCTCTAGGTGCAGCTCGCAATCATAATTTGAACGCGGTGACCGGGACGTGTGTCGTAATGGCCTTCGCGTGCAAAGCATTAGCGAAGCCGAGCTTTCCTCTGCGTCAAAGGCGGAGAGTTTCCTTTTCCGCGTTAATTTGCATCAATTGAACAAAAAAATTTTGTCGCGACACGTTGAGCGTTGACTTCTATTGCATTTTAATCTTCCCGAATGTCGTTGACATGAGCCCACTGTGGATATGATTATTATCTTATTTGTTTTAAAGTTATTTTATTGAACCACTTGGTAGTAAACAAAGATTAAATAAATAACCAATCTCACATGCAAACAAATGTAACAAAAGCGATTCTTAATATCGATGTCTGTTATGTTGGTATTTATGTCAATAGTTTTTAGAATGAAAGAAATTGCCGGAAAAATATAAAGATATCAGTTTTTAAAAAGGTCAGAAACTATTATTATTATTAAAAGCTATTCTTGTCAATTTTGATACACTTCGCACTAATTACGAAATTAAACCATTTTCGCTTGAAATTCACTTGGGCGCGAAAACAATTTACCTATATTCTTCATCAAGCAGGTCGTCGAGAAAACACAAATTTACTCTAATGTGTTGCCGCTTTAAGCGAAAATATAAAACGCGCTGCAGTTCATTCCATATGCCTCGTCGTCTGCACTCAGAGGCCACTCCGCCATCCCGCCTTCGAGAATAGCCAGTGAGGCCTCTCGCAGCTCTTTGGGTTCCTTAGGAACAGTTTAGTGCGCTTGAATGTTGTAACGGATTCTTAAATCAAATTAAACTCCTACAGAAAAAAAAGCGAGGATGAGTTTCAGAATTTTAGCACATATTCACGTTATTGATTAATAGTACTACACTATTCTGTTGAATCACATAGCTATTCATTTCAATATTTACTATACTTTTCTGACAGCGGTTGAAGTTACATTAGAGTTACAGACGTCATTACAATTTGTTATGCTTCTCGAGAACGAAGTAGTGGAGAAAATCAACAACGGTGCCTAATAGATGTGGTCGATAACCGTGACTTTGCATGAATCTCGAAGAAGCCTACAATTAGCAGTTTTGTGATGTGAATATCTTAGGCTAATTGGAAAGTCAGCAAATATTGTAAAGTATTGCAAAGAAAATAGTCATTTGCAGAGCCGAAGAGTTGGAATACCGTATAGCTTTTACCCACATTGGCCTGATATTTTTCAGGCTTATTGTTATGAGCCCAAGTCCATCCACAGTAATTGCCGAACATACTTTGTTCAAACAGCTTGGTTCCCATTCAGGCTTATTGCAAGAAACCTCCTCCCATGCCGACATATTGCCAGTAACGGTGAGGTGGAGCCTTCAGAAACCTTTTCAAACTTTTGCCAAGATAAACGATGAAGAGTTCCTCTCTTTGTTAACTTTTCTCAGTTGCTCAGAGCTTGTGGCCTTATGATATTGCTTTTTGTTTGGTAAATTTTATCTTGTGTCGATTATTTTTTTAAAAATCCGAGAACGGGATGCCACACAAATGTAACGATGAGATTAAATACCAAAATGAATTTCATAATAATAAGGTAACACTTTCATGAAAAAATGAAGAACTACACAGATGAATAGCATTGTAGTTAAAAAGTCGATTAATTAAGAAATTGAAAAAGCTCTCGCTTACATTCAAATATTCCCGAAAAAAGAAGTCTTTGATACAGTACGAGTTAACTAGAATATTGGCATAATGGAGATGGAAAAACATGAGTCCATTCAAGAAGCTGTTGAGAATGAATCCGTGTTTGGAAGAAGAAATATGAAAGCTGCAAATGGTGTGTCAAAATGACTGTAACAACGTCAACTGCACATGCAAGAAAACGTCAACTACACGTCAAAAGGTCAAAGGAACTCACATGTACACATGCAAATGACTGCTGATGACAAACTATTAATAATGATTGTCTATAGTGAAATGTCCCAGAGTGAATCATGACGTATGATCAACAGCGAAAGTTGGAAAACGTTAGAAAGCCATGATGTCTTGAAAAATGGGAAAATGGATTTGCTATAAGTAACTTGGGTCGATTTGATGAAAGTTTTATTTATCAAGTATTTAATTCGGATTGTAGTGCTAAAAATATTCTGCATTTTATATTGTCTTAATATGATTGTTGATTTTGGATGAATATTAGAACACTGGAAGGCAAGTGTATTGTTTTTCCACGAGATAATTTTTTAAAGTCACGAGATAAATTTTTTCATGTTGGAACTAAAACATACTTCCGAGATACTATTCTATAGTTTTTTTGGATTACCTTGCCGATTCTAATTTGCTTTCTTTTTATTAAAAGTAGTTTTTCCTCTGACAGGATACTATTTTTAGAATAGCATTTTCTTCCCTTTTCGTTTCATCAAGGACTGAAGTTATGCTGCAGGTAGCATTTGCTCAACTGTTTGCGT
The DNA here is from genome assembly GCA_031308135.1 of Acheta domesticus. NCBI lineage: Eukaryota > Metazoa > Arthropoda > Insecta > Orthoptera > Gryllidae > Acheta > Acheta domesticus. Next base: position 90,093,997 of record JAHLJT010003656.1, read on the forward strand.
CACATAACTTCACTATTGGATCATTTCTCAATGTCGCACCATGTACTGTAATGTTATCCGAGTGAAACGTGTAACAGATGTGCAGAATTGCAAGGCAATAAAGTTTCTCTATCATTTCACAGTTTTTAAATAATAGCTGTTTATGTGAACTATTGGTACTACGAAAAATTGGATTGTATTTTGAATCATGTTGTGGTGCGTATTAGTTATGTTATACTCACTATTTTCAGTTACTGTTATTGTATTCTGCTAATAATGTGTATATTTATCCTGATAAAAATATATTAATGATGTAATTGCATTTGTAAAATACATATACTATTTAACGAGTTCTTAATATTATGCCGATTTTTGTTTATTATTAGCAATTTGGGTCTTATCTGTAAAATGTGCCCGTAATTCTAACGTTAGCGTATCATGTTGCAGGCTGTCGTTTCCTTCTGGACACTCGTCGATGTCTTTCTACGCGGCAGTCTTCACAGCGGTAAGTGTAATGCCCTTCACATCACTCGAACGAAAGCAATTTCCTTCCAGTGTAGTACGTCGCAATGCTCCCCACCGCATTCGTAATTGCCGTTGTGATATCTACTTCTGGCCGGATATAACCTATATACTTCACAATCATGTTGAAAATATACACTGCTTTATCAGAATATTCAAGCATTAAAATACTCGGAAGACATTTATCGGAAGCATCCTTCCGTTTACGACTGAATCTATAAAATAAAAAGTTAATATGAAAATCTTGATAGTGAAGTTGAACTTTTAAAAAAATAATAATACATAATGTATCATCCTTATGATACAGTACTACAAGTACTATTATTTCGGGTTTTACACAATACCTGCCATTATTTGCAATTAGTGCCTCAGATGGCTTTCATGATGGCAAACCAGATGGCTTTCATGTAAACCATTGCTGTCTCAATGCGTGGAGGAAGTCATGACGGTGCCGAGGAAATATTCTCGACCATTTATAATTTCACGTTGGAAAAGTATTTCTTGCGAACATGTCATTTAACAAAATTACCGTGCTTATCGTTTTCAAAGTTCGACGCACTGTAATTCAGTCGCAATGATCGTTCATAGATGACAAATAGAGTCTAACCTTCACTGCGAAAACAAAATAGACCTAGCGCTCATTTGCTGCAACAGAAATTTTAAATCTGTCTCTACTGCAAATCACTTCGCACAAACGCGCGAAATTAAGATATTGTCACTAAATTAAACACGTAGTTCAACTACGGACATTCAAACTGGAATTCTCCATTGACTAGACGTCTGTAATATACAGAAATCCGTGGAACGCCCTTTGTTCCAGCGGATTCCCATCAGTCGTTCATTGCATTCGTTCTCGATTCTTGCACACTACATAAGGCCAGGTTAAGGAATAAGTCTAAGAACGTTACTTCTAAAAATTTTAATTTGCTTATACTTTGTAATACTTTCTGGATTTTCTTTGGTAATACTTTCTGGATGTGGGAAGAACACAATTGTATACACACGTCAAGATAACCTTGCGATGAACATCACACGTGAAGAGAATTAGTAAATACATTCGACTTGCCAAGACGCATAAAAATGTGAAGGATGACAAATGGTTTCTTATCTTACATTAATTTGTTTCCCGTCTTATTCATTTTCTAACAATGTTGGACAACAAAGAATTTTGACATAAAGTTGGAAATGATGCGTTAACGTTAGAGGTTGTATCATTGAACAAACTTGGACACGGGAAGAGAAGGGTCAACTGCACCCTAACGGTGTTGTCGTAAATTATAGTATAAACTTAGTACCAGACGTCATTCCCCTTGCGGGTTCTTTTAGTTTTCACGACCTCGCGTAAGTGCGTCGATTCCCTTCCGTGGTCACGATAAGAAATAAAAGTCAAATAAAATATTAACGGATTACAGTCCGTGCAAATAGTGAATGGAAACTTACTAGGCACTCTGTTTGGGGTATGTCAAAACTGTGCAATGGGAGTTAGCAACAATAAGATACAACAATCTTAACAAAAACATCTTTCTTTTCACAAAAAACAACACCTCGGTACTAAAGAAAACCAGAAGCGGTGAGAAAATGGGGCGCAAATGGTCTTTGGACAAAGTTTATTACAAAAAGATGTCTATCACTATTTTGTAGGATTGCACTTTGTAGGAAGTACAGCACGCAGCCTGGCTGCAATGATTTAACAAGTTTGTCGTATATTTGAATAGAAATGCTGTTTCTCTGTTCTTCTAATTATCTCTTGAGATCATGTTTGTTTGCATCTGTTTGTTAATGTTAATGTTAATAAAAATGTTTATAAATAAATTTAAAAATGTTTGTTAATAATAATGTTAATGTTTGTTAATGTTAATAAAAATGTTCAATAGGATTTAGAATCGTTGATGGATAAGTTTTTTTGGTAAATTGATCAGTATTCAATGTTTTGTATTCAAAGCGCAATGCTATCGTTATGAAGATCAAAAATCCCAAATTCTTTTTAAGAACACTAGCTCGCAAATTGATTCATCACACCATCAATAAATTATTATTTCCCCCCATACCGCTGGCACTCCTTCGTTCCCACACGAGCACGGAACCACTGCCGCGTTCGACGATAGGAATTACGTATCGCGGCTTCAATGAATTTTTCATTCTCCATACGATGCGTTGACCATCAACCCCTAAATGGAGAACATCTGAAAATAATATCTTCATCCAAAGTCTTACCTGAACATTACATAATGCGTTGCAAATGTTAGGAGTTTTTGCCTGGCCATTTCTTCCAAAACTTCTTTTGGGCAATGCGTCCATGGTAGGTGCTGCGTACACAGAGCTACGCGAAACTCATTTTCCTCTATCCAGGATGTTTGGCGTCAACGCCGGGGAACTTGTCCATCTTCACTACATGATGAATTGGTACTCCTTTTCAGTGTTGCCAGATAGGGAATTTTATCCCCAAACTGGATTTTTTTCGCGGCGGGGAAAAAATGGGGAACATTAGTGGACGGAAATGTTTGGTAATTTTGGGGGGAAATTATTTTCTTCAGGACTCGAGATATAAACATTACTCTTAATTATTATGGATTAAAAATAAAAAAAAACAGACATTCTCTCATTTTTATATGTTAAAAAATAAAAATAAACGACAGGTATAGAGAAAGAAAAACATGAGGAAAACGAAGATAGTGTAGGGTTCCGAAGAGCTCAAAGGACGATGATTGGTTGATATGAATTATTTGAATTTAAGGGGATAGCCAATGGAATCGCCAGGAACAATTCATTTCGTTTGTCCATTATTTGGAAAATATATTTCGTTTCAAAGTTGGAGAAATTTTGTTTCGTTGGGAGGTTATTTGAGGACATTTCATAGTAGTGGTGGGGAAAGACCTCGCAAAACATTTGGCAATCCTCCTTCTTTTGCACACTTAAGACTTGCATGTGATTGTTGCGGGTTTTCTAGTGTTTTCCTCTCACCAAACGTGGTGTATTAATTCTCAGTGGGGCTCTAGTCGATTGTAAAAGAGCCATCCCATTTTTCATTGACCGTCCCCTCAAGGTAGTGTGCTAAAAGGGTATGCATTGTGAACGTACACATTAATACATCTTTAAGAAATTTGATGCAAGATTTTATTTTATTACATATTTGAAGTCCCGGAAAACATGTAAACAAAAAAGTGTGTTTAATAATAAAAAATTAGACTTCACGTTTTAAAATGTAATCACAATTCGCTTTCGTTATATGATTTCATTAAATTTGATAGTTTCATTTAGGAGCTCAAAATGTCTCGAAAATTATATTATGGTTACAAAAATATAGTATCCCATTCTTTTAATTTCAAAAACGATTTTTTTTTAAAAATGTGAATGTCGCCGGGTCCCCTGCCCATCGGGAGCCCTAGGCAGTTGCCTAGTACTGCCTTTGGTTAATCCACCACTGCCTACCAAAACCTTCTATAAATGAGATGTACCGTAGATTTCGGGATTTCAGTTCTCGTCTCTTTCGGGTCTCGTATTGATGAGCACTCGTTGTGTCAACAATTATCCCTGTCCACTCTTTAACAGTAAATTCCCTTCTCGGAACTATTTCGCCATAGCCATCCTACTTCTGCAGAACTCATTGTCGGTCTGTAACTGACATCCAACGCAAGCGACGGTGGAGGAATATTGAAAAATGAGGCAAGCCACTTATGTACTTCCCCATGTTCTATAACGCAATGCCTGTTATTGAACGTTGCCCTGCCTTGTGTTCAAAGACTTTGCGCCCCATTTCGACTCAGTGTTGGTTTTCATCAGTACCGAAGTTTATTTTTGTGAAAATCAAGTAACAAATTGTTTGTTATAAATATTGTTGTTTCTTATCGTTATCACATTGCACAATGATGTCAGATCCAAAACGGAATATCTAAATGACCACCTTATTTTTACACCATATATTTATTAATATTGGACCTTTCCATTCTAACAGCCAAAACGGGACCTTTTAGATAAACTACAACACAAAGTATTTTGAGAACCTGTACATTTGTTGTGTTATTTCTAGGTGTATAAAAAACAACTTAGATACTTTGCTTGAATGAACCAGGTTAGAATAAGGTCAAACCTGAGTATGGAGTTCGGCTTGCTATTCTTACAGCAAGTGATCGATAATCAACATTTACGACACCATAAACTGAAATTTTGACAAGGTAGTGTATATCATTGTCTTGGAACAAGGTTCAGACATTATTAAGGCCACCATAAAATGAATGGTTCTTGATAGAGTACCATGTCAAGCACCTAAGAGTTTTAATTACATCATCGTAGAAATGCGCGGAGTACAGCAATTGTAAATGAAGTTCCCCTCTTTTGAAGACGCACGGAGGATGAGTAGTATCTTATTGGCCTCTCAACCGTTCTCAACCTCCAAAGCGCAGATTCGATCCCGGCTGCGTAGCCGGAGAACTCAAGTATTGAGAAAATTTACTGAGACTTTTGTTGTAGCACTCCCTAGCGGTTACTAAGGGAGTCAATATTTGCCGGGAACCCTGTGAACCTACAAGATGGCAACTAAAAATTCCCAGATATCTCACGCGTGTAGGGAGCGGGTCGATGGTTCAACATTAAGTGCCCTAGGATTTCAAACAAACCAATTTTCTCCAAAATTAATGGTCCTATCCCGGTTCTGAGCTACTGAGACGTACGTCTCCAGTACACGGTCTCTAAGCTCTAACCCAGCGACTATTCTCAAATTAAAATAGTTACTTTTGACGTACGTTCAGCTGAAATGCAGTTATCTAATTGGGAGCGTAACGAATTGGGAATCGTAACGAAGCTCCCGATTCGAAAACCTCGTCCAGCTGATCGTACGTCAAAAGTCACTATTTAAATCGAAGTGCAGAGAGACTCCCATCTCGATCAGGTTGTTGTCCAGTTTCCCTGATCCATTGAGCAAATGCTGAGATGGCCCCTTGTCTTGCTTCTGCAGGTAAATGTCGCTTCACTGCGCGCACGTTTTGTTGAGCACTCCTTTTGCTTGTAGTAGTCGGAGTAGAACTGATGTTCGTTACTATGTTGTTAACAATGCATAAAAATCAAATCAGCAGTTCATTTACCGTTGAAATTGTTCTTCTATAAATCGGGAACGAAAATGTCTAGTTTTTTTATCATTTGAGCCTCAAGAACATATGCGCAGAAAATTTCTTCCTCCATACGTCACACACAGTTTTTACTGTTTTTTTGACCAAATAAATAAATAGAGAGCGTGTTCTGGAAGGCGCTCTGCTGGCGCGACTCACCGTCGCTGCCGCTGCTGCTGGCGCTGATCGCGGCGTGCGCCGCCGTTCCCTCCTGCGCAGCTGTTCCTGGAGCGGCGCTTCCGCTGGCGTCGGCGTGCGAGGCTGCAGGTGGCCTTCGCGCAGCTGCTGGCGGTGTTGCTGGCATGGCTGACGGCGCTGTCGCGGGTCTCCGACCACAAGCACCACTGGAGCGACGTGCTGGCGGGCGGCGCGCTGGGGGCGCTGGTGGCGGCGATCACGGTACTAAGGGTGGTGCTGCGCGGCGGCGCGGGCGGCGGTGAAGGCGGCGGCGGTGGCGGCGGCGCGGAGCCGCGGCGCCCCAGCGACGACGTCGGCATCGCCGTGGACGACACGCACGGCGCGCCGCCGCTGCGCAGCTCGGCCTCCTGCGACACATACGAGACGCTGTTCGTCATTTGAGCACTCCCCCCCCCCCCATGCCCACGCTCGCACTTTTGTTGTTTCCCCGGCACCAAACGGCGCTCAAACCAAAATTGAGACGCTCGTTGCCATCAAAGACAAACAATCATTCCAACTTTAATTTTACAGTGTGTAGTGGTAGATTATTTTTAAGAACGTAAATCAGATGAAATGGCGTTGAAACCAAAATGAGTCGTTCGTCGCCATCGAAGACAAACATTTTGTCATTCATTTTACCAAAATGAGACGCTTGTTCCCATCAAAGACAAATAATTATTCCGACTTTAATTTTACAGTGTGTAGTGGTAGATTATTTTTAAGAACGTAAATCAGATGAAATGGCGTTGAAACCAAAATGAGTCGTTCGTCGCCATCGAAGACAAACATTTTGTCATTCATTTTACCAAAATGAGACGCTTGTTCCCATCAAAGACAAATAATTATTCCGACTTTAATTTTACAGTGTGCAGTGGTAGATTATTTTTAAGAACGTAAATCAGATGAGACGGCGTTGAAACTGAAATGAGTCGTTCGTCGCCATCAAACATTTTGTCATTCATTTTACCGTCTGTAGCGATATTTCATTTTTAGAACGTACATCAGATGAAGCAGCGCCCAAACCAAAATGAGACGTTTGTTGCTATCAAAGACAGACAAAGACAAACATCATTCCGACGTGCACTTTTCCGTCTGTAGTGGTATTTTATTTGTAGTCCGTACATCAGGTGAAGCGACTCTCAAACCAAAATGAGACGTTTTTCGCTACCAAAGACCAATAATATAATCATTCATTCATTTTACCGTATGCAGCGGTATTTTATTTTTAAGAACTTACACCAGATGTTCGTCGCCTACAAAGACAATAATCGTTCCGACATTCGTTTCAACGTCTGTAATGTATTTTATTTTTAATAACATATATCAGATGTTTGTCGCCATCAAAGACAATAATTTTCACATTCATTTTACCGTCTGTAGTGCTATTTTATTTTTAAGATTTTACATTAGATGAAATGGCGTTCAAAGCAAACTGAGACGTTCGTCGCCATCAAAGACAAATCTATTTCGACTTCATTTCTGTAGAAAAATACTATTTTTAGACAACCCTACTAGTAAAAGCGTTTCTTTCAGGACACGCGTAGCGTGTTAAATGTTTAATTTTTAGCATTAGTGCTGAAACTGAGACGATGATCAATTGTTCAGATACATTTGTGAATACATCAAAGAAAACAAATACAAAGTAATTCGTCTGACCGCGTCAGCTACTTGTGAACTTAATGTACCATTATGTTAATTTGAAACTTGAATTAAAATAAAATGACAGTAAGGCAATATGTATGACACACGTGATAAAATTGATTTTATTATATCACTCGAATCGTAAATTACTATTTGAAGAATACCAAATCGCGCTTCTGATTTCAGAAAAAAAAGTCGTTTATTTTTACGAGAATTAGAAAGTAAAAACACCTTTGTTCCAAATTGTCTTAATAAATTGCGATTGTTTTCGCCGCTGAACGAAGCTGCACGGGCGATTGTTTTGTTACCAAACAGGACGTTCTTTGCCATCAAAGAAAAAACAAAATCATTCCGACATTTCGTCTTCTGTGGTAGAGTACTATTTTTAAAAACACTATAAAGTATATCGGATGAATATATTTCACTCTTTGCTTTACGTTTTGTTTTCAGAAGAAATTTATCAAAATTATAAAGTAAACTCATTGGGCAAAGTTGTTCCTTTCAGTAAAAACATGACTATCGAATAAAGATGGCGTCAAAGCTGTAGCGGCGTGTGCACGAAGTCTACAAGGTAGACTTCGTGGGCGTGTGATTGAACGTCCCTTAGGTTCCAAAATGTGTGTGTTGGATACATCTCACATTTTCAGTAGTAGCGTTCTTAATTGGAGCTCCACTCGTTTTCATGAAAACTATATCGTGCTATGACAATGAAATATTCGTCAGATTTACATTTTATATGGGATCATTGACGTTATTCGCTTGAAAAACCGAGGTTACTATTTGTACTTAGTTCTCGACAATAAATATAAGAATTTCAGAACTTATACTTGAATTTATTTAGAACTGCACTTGACGTAAATCAGCTGTTACGCCAATCGGGAGGTTGAACGACACTCGTAGTGATGGCACTGTAGTGACCTATAAGCTGCGATTTGATGACCTTGTAACAGTTGATTTACGTCAAGTGCAGCTGTAAATAAATCGAAGTACAGTTTCCATTTTAGATAAATATGTACCTAGATTAGTAATTACCTAAAGCTGAAATGTCAAAAAAAAGTAGAGTATGTAAGTAAAGAGAATTAATCGTCCAGTGCATGTAGCACTGCTAATTGACGGTGAGCCAACTTGATCGAAAAACAAAATACCATTCTTCAATTTGACTGTTTGTTTCTGAAATAATAAGATGGTGAAAACTATTTTTTCTAGTATATTTCACCGTGATATGCGATTATTCTCTCGACATTGTTCTTTTCTCGTTTTAATAGTATTTCTTTATATTTGTATATATAAACTAGGATAATTCATGTTGACGTGGGAAAGGAATCGATTCATTGAATAGTGTAGTACAAAGACAACAATTTTTAATTACCTTTGTAAAGGGGTGTAAACAGCATTTTTCCAAATAAGATAAATATTTCGCCAAAGTACGTAATCTTAATGTTTAGTGTTTCCGGTCTATTGAGGACAGTGCGTCGTGGACGCTAGTTCTTAAAATTACCCCAGCAAAATTGAGGGAAAGCATTTAGTATTTACTATCGGCACAGTTTTCTTGAGCTCCGGAATCCTTTCCCTCTCCCTCTTTCTCTTTAATTATTTATAACTGCATCAACAAACGAGCTAATTACTTGGGTTGACTGTATTGTCGACGAAATCATTTCTCCCCCTCATGTATTTTGTATTTAGCAAAATATGAACTCAGGAAAACGTGCGCAGATAGTAATTTTTCTGCTTTTATCAATGAATACATATCGTATAAAAAGGGCAATAAGAATGTATTAGCCTCTACAAACTCCCTATTTTGCCCCTTTGAATAATACCGGAATTACAATATGCATGGAAAATACTACCCTGTCTGGTTTAGAAAAAATAATTTTTGCTACTTATTCTGTCAAGATACTTAGTATGGTTCTCCACTATTGACTAAAATATAACAAACCAAGGAAATAATGGTTATATTCATAAATTCATCCACGCCTATTACTTGGCTTCAAATCATCCTTCACTTCAAAATTCAAGGGGCGAACGGAAAGAGGTTATGTTAATCATATACTTTTTACATGTTATGCTGTTTGGCTTAATAAATCGTTATCATTCCGGAAACAGGTAACAAAATTTCAATCATTCAAAATTACAGAAATGCCAGAAGAAATCTACTTATTTCTTTCAACATGGGTTGGATGATATTGTTTCCAGGTTCTATCAGTAAATGTATGCACACACTAATGTTTGTAAATGTCATTCATATGAGTCTACTATAAAAAAATCATGCGACTTTCACCTACGGAAAACATTAAAATACTCATAGTTTTAAGTATAGTATAATGAGTAGTTTTACCGAAGTACAAGTTATGTTGCATATAGTTTCATGCGACTAGGTCGTGGCATTTGACAATGTGTATTTACAATGATACATTAGTTTGCGAAGTTCTATAGTTTATAGAAAAACTTCAACTTGGTATTTTTCTGCTCTGTGAGTAACGAGAGATGTCACTTAATTGCACTTCATTCACCGATCGAGTCTCGAAACAAGTGCTAATTTAGTCTCGCACCGAATGCACAGCGCTGTTATTTTGTCTTATTTTAACTAAATGTTTTAAATCAATGTATATAATTTATTAAAGCACAAAATGTATTTTATTGTAGGGTGTCCTGTGACGTAAGTCCAGGGACCAAGATGTGTGAATAAACAAATTATCGGTCAATATTAACTGTTATCATTTAGTTTTCCCACATATCAGGGAAAGTATTTTATTGATGTTGGACTGTGTGAAATTATTGTGAATTTTAAAAAACATATACATTCATGGTAATTTAAATTTTCTTTAAAGTAAATCGCAATGCTTACTCATTCCTAAAATTCCACATTTACGATTTTTACATTTGTGTACGAGAAAAATGTCCTATTACGAAATTTAAACAAGCGAATTGATTCATGTACCATACCTAAGTTCCATACCTTTTTCAAGAAAATCATTTTATGTTCATACAATAGTATACTATTCATTCATCAAGAGTGTTTGTTCTCTTAATAATTCTAATATATTTCATCTATATTATTATTGACAAAAACAACATAAAAAAAGAAAACTTAAGGAGTGTTAACAAAGCACACTTGCTTAAAAGTAAAATTTCCTGCAGCCAACTCTCTCAAAATACTTTTTTTTATCATTTACACGGCAAAAGCGTAAGTTCAGTTTTTTTTTGGTAAATTTATTTTCAACGACTTGGTGTTGGAAATCTTTCTTTTCTTTCTTTCTTTCTTTCTTGTCTCATCTTTCCGAAATATATTTTCAAAATAATTCCCGCCTATTGAGAGATATTATATTCTCGGAAAAGACTGCCGTATTTTTATGAAGAAAACTCTGCTCAAATAGTTCGCCCGTAAATTAATGGAGTTTATGAATTATGTTAATATGCAAGCAAGAAATGTTTCTTTGTTTTCCCAAATGTTTTTAGATTCGGAAAATATTGCTTACCCATGTCGAGGCTTATTACTTAATAACAAAATTAAGAACTATGATTAACATTTTAACAAAGAAATATTGTTTTTGTATGGTAGCAACATATCTTTATTAATTTTACATTGCAGTTACGTATAACCCCTTCCGAAATTTTCTGTGTGATTTATACGTTTGAACTTGTTTCTATTATCTTAAATCTATTTAACTCTAACTTCTTTTCAGAATTCTGTTTGTGAAATAATTTACGTTATGCTTATAACATAAGTAATAGCTTTTGCAAACTAACTCTCCCCTAACTGAAGGCTCTGGGAACCGGGCGGATCCATGTAATGAAAGACCTGTTTTATTTAGAGTGCGCTCGAGGAGACGTAATTGAGTCAACTCTGATTTTCCATTTTATTAGTCTTTGATATATAAGTGGACTTAAATGAGAATGAATAAAAATAATCGTTTTACAATATTACAACGTTCGGTTGTAATATTTTAAAATATTAAGGGGTCATCCATAAATTACGTAACGTTAGAGAGGGAGGGGGTCTGAGGCAGCGTTACGCTGCGTTACATAGAGATAGGGAAGTGCGTTACAAGGGGGGGTATTGAAAATGCGCAACATTTGCTTTACGTTATGTATGGACGGCTCCTAAGTTATTTCACTATAAGTATTCATTTCATTTTAAGTAAATTAACTTGCAAATTTGCAAAACGAGATAAATTAGGAGAAATCTAAAATGTGATTACTCCTTGTTTATTAATATTCGCCTTTACGTAAAAGTACGCATTTACGTATAAATCCTACACTTAGGATTTATATCTGGACATTCTCGTCTCAATTCAAAAATCTCATGGATGCCAAAATCACAAAATTCACAGGCATATGATCTTAAGATAGTAAATTCTCACGGGTTTCAATGATCTATAAGTGGAAGCGCCGTTCAACACAATTGAATAATTTATTTTCAAAGCGACCTATCTTCACAAAACACATTTTTTTGGGAAAGGAAAGTATTCAAATTCAGTCTTACAGATCAAGATTACATTCAACAGTTTTCGGATACCATTTAACTTAAGTAGAACGCAAATTTTTAACCCAATAATTGGCAGCATGATGGAGAAGTGCTTTAACAATATACTTGGCAGCATGATGGAGAAGTGCTTTAACAATATACTGACATGCAAAATTAGAAAACAAACGGAAATGGAGATACTCACTTCGGAAAAAAGCTCTTCTATTCACCATCATTATTGAAAAAAACCGATTCAAACATTGTTCCGTATATTTTCCGTTTATATTCTAATTTTACATACCAATATATTCTTAAGGCGCTTCTCCATCATGTCGAATATTGAGTTCAATATTTGCGTTGCATCTATGTTAAAGAATATCAGAAAATTGTTCACTATAATTTTCAACTGTATGAGTGAATTTGAATACTTTCCCTTCCCCAAAAAATGTTTTTCGTGGAGACAGATCGCTTTGGAAATATTCGGCAGTCCTTCAATTTCTGGCGCGTAGCACTGAACGGGTGAAAATGCTTTCAGGTTTTCGTATAGTGTGCAAAGGCATGTTTACCTGCGCCGCGTTCGGTATCTGCCCCGGTGCCCCAGTTCCCAGCGCCGCCGCTGTGTGTGTGTGTGTGTGTGTGTGTGTGTGTGTGTGTGTGTGTGTGTGCGCAGAGCTGCGGTGGAGGCGGGGGCGGGGGCTGCTTCCTGTACGCGCGGGTGGGCGCGGCGCGTGTGCTTGCAGGTGGTGCACTTCCTGCGCTTGCGCGGGGACGCCGCCCAGCCGCCCGGGCGCGCGGGCGGGGCCACGTACGTCTTCGACGCCGCCGCCGACCGCCTCGACGCCGCCGCCGCGCCGGAGGCCGTGGTGGTGAGCGCGCCGACCGCCAACGGCAGCGCCAGGAGCCACCGCGCCTCCACCGCCAGCGCCGGGGCGGGAGCGGGTGCCGCTGCCTGAGCGATACAGCACACTGAGCTCCGTCTGCTCAGCTCCTGTGTAAACTGGTGGCGACGCTTTACCCTGTGTACAGTGGTGCGCTTTACACCGCAGATCGCTGTCAAAGTTATTGAGAAGGTTCTTGTGGTGTCAATGGTATTGGGCCAAGCGTGGGCTCGCGGGACAAAAGTAAGAAGCGTGCTCAGTAGAAGTCCGCCCTGGTGATCCTTGCCTTGTACAGTCACGGTTATTTCTTTAACGCGTTGTTGTGATTAAAATAGATGGTTCTTACCGCATATTTCTATTTCTCACAAAAGCGCCAAATTTTATTGCTCCGCTTGCTCCGGGGGTCTTTCATTCTCCTGTATAAACTGATGGCGACGCTTACAGTGGCACGCTTTACCCTGTGTACAGTGGTAAGCTTTACACCGCAGACCGCTGTCAAAGTTATTGAGAAGGTTCTTGGGCCAGGCGTGGGCTCGTGGTGCAAACGTAGTAACGTCCGCCCTGCTACTCGTGCTTTGTACAGTCACGGTTATTTATTGTGCAAGTATACTTAGGTGTTATTGTCATTAAAATAAATAGTTCTTCCCGCATATTTCTATTTTCCACAAACGCGCTAAATGTTTAGTGCTCCGGGAGCCTTTTAGCTGACATAAACTGGTGGAGTTGCATACAGAGGCGCGATTTACCCTCGCAGGAAGTAAAGGCAAACCCTTGTGAATGTGACTGAGAATGTTCTTCGGCCAGGCGATCTCGCAGGACAAAAGTAAGCGCGTCCAGTAGAAAGGTCCATCCCTGTTTTTCGCTCTCTGTGGTCATTCTTATTTCTTTCTTCGAGCACTTCTACGGCGTTATTTTTATTTAAAATAATGGTTCGTTCCTGCGTATTTCTATTTCCCACCAATGTGATAAATTTTTAGCGCGGGAAGTTGGCGATCGTTACTCAAAGCCGCACCTTGCACTCTGTAGTTTTGTTCTCCGTCCAATGGAAAGTTGATAGACCCTCGTCTTCTCGTGGCCTTTCGTCGTTTGTGTCGCATTGGAGCGAGGCCATCGTTCATGGGCGCTTCTCCCAGCAATGCAGCCAACCGAGCGCACAATATTCGATCTTCACTTATCATGACAAGACCTTGATCTTAAGTGATCTTGTTAGAGTTAGAGGATTCGTGCAAATAATCTTTATAGAGAAATACGTTTTTTGTACGACGGTCAAAAGAATAGACATAACCATGGCAATGATTACTAAGCACTCTCTGTTACTAAGTACTGAGGTATTACGTAATGATGAAATTAATGTTATATAAAAACATTTCTTGTGATCACAGACGTGCATTAATATAATATACTTTTGAATAGAAAGGAAATATACGAGATCTAGACCAGTGCCAAAGCCAGATATGCTTTCTCGGAGTAACACCTTAAAGTATCATTCGAGACGTAACTGACCGACCTTTTCAATTATCATGTCAGGAAACTCTTTTGCAAACGTTTATCACATTTTCGAGCAAACGTGAAACTCTTTCGTGAACATTTTATTTACGACATTCATTAGGCTGTAAATATAACGTTCTTTTAATCTTTAACTGCGAAACATGACCTGGTCAAGCTCTCTCCCTGACGATGTGCCTGATCTTGACAGACGATAATCGGTCCCAGAGCGCAATCTCCTACGGCGAGTGTTGGGACGAAGAATACTTCTCTGGCACCATCGGATATTAGAGAGGTGATTGGAATGATTACTTAACTTAGTGTTGTCAAGGTCGATGCCACGAGCAAGAGTCCGTGGCACGAATGCCACGACGAAATCTCCCCTTCATGTAGTTCGTCACACCGCCACCAGAGACAACGCCATCCCTATTGTAAAACGGTAGGGTAACTAACGCTAGTTGTGCAGAGTACCTTTGTGGCATGCTACGGAGCCATGACGCGTGTCACTGCCACCAGTGAAGACGTGACACACTGACTTAACAGATTGTTGGTGTGAGGAGAGTTCAGTTCTTCGCAGATGGTACGGCCGTGCTCGATCATCGTTCGTGTATGCGATTTTGGACATATTGTAGAGAGCGAATTTTGAAAATGGTCTGTGTCTGTGATGTCGTAATTGAAGTTGTTGTAGGACATTGTTTTAAATTTGGTTCCTAAGAATACTAACTGTTTCTTACACGAGAAACTTCGAACACCAGATGGCTTTAACACCGAATTCACAAAAGCCTTCATTCGTCAGGTCGTGCGTCGATGACGCAGAAATTTACCCACTTCATTAGAAAACTAATGTTACAGGTCGCCATTTTTTAAATACCTGTTTTACAGAACACACATGTATCAGTACAATTACAGACTTTACATGTGTAGTAAAGGTTTCCTGACTGCTGTCCCAAGTCGAGAAAAAGTCGTCGAGGCAGTCTTTGATACCCGATTGAAAATCATAATATCATGGTTTGTTGCCTTTGCGTTATCAATATCCTTTTCCTCTCCATATAGAGATACACGTACATTCCATAGCCACACTTACAAGACTTATAAAATAACGTCAGTATGAGGAAAATATAAAGAGAAGAGTTTAGTTCCTGAAAAAATACTAATACATAAAATATACTATTACGAAAACAATTGCAGTGGAGTTCAGTTTGAACTTCCTAGGAATACAATTGTCTCACGACATGATTCATGATTGATGTTATATTTACAAACCACTTGTATTTTTCATTTTCAAACTGTACAATTGAAGCTACATTTCGGTTTTGTACACAAAATGTTTGCTAGTAATTAAAAAGTGATATCAAGTTCACAGAAAAGAAATGTTTACAATATATATCAAAATATTCGTGTAATATCAATAATAATTATAATATTTTTGTCAATATGAAATGTTAGAAACAAACAAAAATTACCTCCGCGTAATTCAGGTTTTTAAATGTACGTTTGATATATTGAATTATTAGAAAATTATGAATATGTGACAAATAATTGTTTCGTCAGTAAACCGTTCATATGGCACATAAGCGAAACTTTGCAATGTTTCACACAAGAAAATGCATGACAATGAAAATAGTAAAAATGAAAACTGGGTTCCCCTACAATTGGTAAGATTACATAAGATTATAATGGTTGGAAATTTCCAAGAAATGTTTTAGATGTGTTTTAGATATAGAATGTAAAGCTTGGAACGTTTCCATTCCTCGTTATATTCTTCTGATAGATTTAGACTAAATGTTTACTTTGCAAGATAATGTAAATAAATCACTTTTATTAAATATTTTATTTTTTACAAAATGGTTTGTTGTTTTATTATTTTACACACCCTTAAGAATCTCTTGTAATAAGATTTCACACTACGATTTCAGATATCCTCGTTGGAAGATGGATGGATGGATATATTTTTAGCAATGTAAAGCACTTATCTTTATGAGTGATGATTTATCAATGAAATTCAATGAGAGCAGAAACCAGAGAGTATAAGTCAGAGAGTATAATGGCAGAAACCATTATGCTAATGAACCGTAATCTAAGTGTATCATTGATTGTTGATGTTGAACTGTTAATCAAGAACTCTATCATTCAAAGAAAATCTTAAAGAAAACTTGTGGAACATTCATACACAGTATGTCTCCAAGAGAATAAAAATTATGTATTCAATATATAATTAAGAAATTTTAAAAAATGTTACGGAAAGACCTCATGTGATTTCGCCATTTCATTAAACTAGCGTACCCGTGCGAGAACTCTCGCATGTTAAAACCCACCCTTTCCCTATCCATTTGTCTACCCTTTCAATTAAGAAGGAAAGTTGTTAATGAAACATGTTTTATGTTTTTAATGTATAAATGTAACTTCTAATTTCTTGCAGAATATAAAACAAAAATAACAATACAATTGATGTTGGAAACAAATTTTCAATAAAAGTTTATTCAGTATTATAGAGAGATGTTCTCGGAACAATTCATACTTCTTAAAAAACAACTTTGAACAAATTATTCACTCCTCCTTGAGAGTCAACTTTTCGCTTTCCTTGTTAGTCACAAACATAATAGAAAAGGTTTTTACTCTTCATAAAGCAAAGCAAAGTAAAGTAGTGCGTAAATACCGATGGAGCACGTACCACCCTACTCTTTGCAATATTACTTGAATTTCCTTGATTTGTTATGAGGAATAGAGGGGGTTTTGGAGAGTCCAGGGTGCCAGCTTGCTGGGGTGCGAAAATATAAAAAAATATTCGTGTATTAAAAAGTATTGGATTATTTTCAGCGTTCTTACGTACTTCAAGAAAAGCAATTCCGACCCAAAAAATAAACTAATATTTTTACCTTTGAGTACTAAATACAATTTGTTACCATTGGAAACAATTTAGTAGGCTTAGATTTCACTGCGGTACATGGGAATGTTTCTCAAACGATGTTTGCATATTGAATATCTTAACGAACCGACACCTTGAGTTTAATATCAAACGGTGTATTATTTACAATATAAGTTTGCAGCTGGGCGTTGATGTAAATACTTCCAGGCACCACCAATTAAATCGTGCCTTTGGTCTGCGAATGTTGGCAGTTGTCGAGTGACTTCTCCTATTCTTTCTATAATTTTAAATTTACTTGCTTTTTTTAATTAATTCACGTAGTATTGTAGGCCAGCGCGAATTGATTTTTGTTTTTCATTTATTTCAAGCTATTTTACTTTAGCTAATTTAAAACGTTTGTTCTTTGTGTTGTTCCATACACAAGTTTTCCCCTACTACCTCCGCGCACCCGTGCGAGAATTCTCACAAGTTAGACCCTATGTTAGATCCCTATCCTTATATTTCCATTTTAAGAGGGGAAGTAGTTAACGAAACGTGTTTATTTGTTTAAAAATATATAAAGATAACTTGCAATGTACTAACACAATATCAAATAAAATAAAAACAATGCAATTGATGTTTAAAATAAAGTTTCAATAAATATTTATTCAGTATCATGGAGAGGTTTCTTGGAACAATTCACAGCACTTCCTTACAGACAACATTTGTAGTGATTATTTAATATTCTTTGACAGCTAGCTTTTAGCTTCTCGTGAGTCACAAAAATAATACAAAAGCCTTTTACATTTGAGAAAGCTACGTGTCTGAACCCGCTGACTTTAAAATTTCATCGAATGATAACGAAAATACTGGTACAGGTAAAACACAGTGTGTACTCTTCTCTGTGAACCCACATCCCTCCTCAATTAGGTACACAGCACTTACAGACACCGGTAAAACGTTAATTGATTGGTTTCACTACACGCAAAGAAACAATCTTCATAGGTATCAACTATAACTACTTCTAGTTGTTGCTGGAGAGCAAATCTTGAATTAATGATATGCAAATAAACCTCGCCAGACTGCACAAACTACGGTGTTAACAGAAAGCGTAAATAAAGATTGTCGAATCTAAGCGTTCTAAGCGTGTCGCCGCAAAAATTGCTACCAGTAGGAAGGGCTGAAATATTGAGGTGGCCTTGATAGTATTGAAGCGTGGAACCGAAAAGTTAATTGAATGGATCGGGGAATGTCTCATCTTGTAGATTATGGTGTGAAAAACGTTTCTATGAGGCCTTTGGCTTCGAAATTTTACTTTTTAAGGCTCTAAATCGCTTTGTTTATGAGTTATTTGCCGATACAGGTTGACATGTGATGCGGGCTGCATTTTACATGAATATTTCGATGCGTTTTTTTAAAGAAATCATCCATATTTTTAAAGTCAAAATGGAATTCGTCAAGTTTCCGTGAAATTCTCTTTCTTTAGAGCCCTCATTTATAACGATTGGTTGCGTGTGAGAGCCGGAACGCAGAGGTATACTACTGAAATAATACAGGAGACGATAATATTTTTACGTTTCGAGCTACTATGTGCGAACAATTTTCTGGGCAATGTCCTTGCTATTCTAAATTGTTGATATAGCATAATACATGTTTACCAAAACGTTTGTACATCAATATGAGGACTAGAATGGGATATGCCCTTTTCTATGTTTTTGTTCTTTCACGCTGGTGCTTGTACATCTTCTGGGATCATGGGGCACGGAAATTGTGTGTAACAAATGTAAGTTGTATTAGTGAAGATAAGTGAGTTAGGCCAGAACTGACTAATCGATATTTTCAGAAGAAAAACTCAATTTCCTCCGACCGCTGATAAAAGAGGACAATTGGACGGTGAGGTCCATCACCGACCTACACGTTGACTTGTGAGGGATTTTCACCTCCAGCTATTTTCCCCCAGCAGGACAGAGCCCTAGCCGGGATAACCTCTGTGTTCCAGATTGGTCTACATGTGTTGTAGTGCGTGTAAGTCTGTCAGTCGGGAAAAGGGGAGAGGATAAGACAAGGAAGAGGAAGGAAAGATCGCGCGCGGTCCGTAGCCCCATTTTTTGGTACTGCTTCTGCATTTGTTAGATATTGATCGCAAAGCAAACCACGAAAAACAACGATCAGAGCAGCGAGCCGTTCGATTTCTCCTCCAATCAGCGGCCAAAAATCCGCCTCCGTCGTGACTCTAGAAACCTAGGGACTCCCGGGGAGAGTTGTTGCAGAGACAGAGGCAATCAGTGTTCCCAGATGTGTTTAGAGGGGTTCCGCCATGTTCGTTTCAGTTTCCGCCGAAAATCCACTGAACTGGCTTTAAATCCGCTAAACGTAAATTAAATTATTTTTCCATATTTAAATTTTAAATTAATTTATTCTATTAAAACAAAAATATGATTGTGAAATATAGTGGCTTCATTGAACCTGCATTTTAAGTTTTCGATAATATAGAATACATTACTTGGGTGAGAATTTGCAAAATAATAACAATTGATTCCAGGAATGATATAATTTATTATATAAGCATTATATTATTTATTCTTGCTAGTAACATGGATTTAAAAATTTTAAAAATATACAACATCTGTGCAAAACAACTTCTTTTTTTATTTTTTATTTTTTTATTTTTATTTTTTTTACGTTTATTGCGTCTTTGCGCAACGCGCCTCGAAAGACCTTGGGCGTTGGGCGCGGAGTAATCCTCCATTAATTTATCAGCGCTCTCTTTACTCCACATGGCGCTACATTAAACTGTCGTGTCTCGTCATTGTCAAGAGGACCGCTAGGTAGCATCTCCGCGTACGCGCCTCGCACCGCGCGCCCCTGCGTCACTACCTAGCGGCCAGAATTGGGAAGGAATAAGGAATGGGGTAAGGTTTAGGACACTTCACAAAGGTTGGACTAGCCCTTGTGAAGCAGCTGATCTCGTTTTGTCGAAACAAATTTCACATGAGAATTGAACCCGGACCTCATTGGTGAAAGGCGAGCGACTTCGCTCTGAGCCACGAGACAGCAGATTAATTAATTAATTATTAATTATTAATAAAGGTTAACGAAATCTGATAACTCATCATCGTTTTATCACAAAATTATAAAACGATCGACTGTCTCGAAGCTAAAAATTTAAAAAATACCGGCCCAGCACACGCACTCACGACTATGACTAAAGATAAGCAACTGTCTTTTTTTTATCCCGCATGAAGTGCCGGATAGAAAAGGACGAGCGCTTATGAACGCGTGAAATAGATAAGGACAATTGCTTATTCTTAGTCATAGTCGTGGTTATGTGTCCAGGCCTTAACAGTGAAGATCTGATATTCTGCTTATTTTCCATTACCTTTATTAATTTCCGCTGTTTGTTCCGCCATTCGTGAAACTTTTTTTTTCCGCCGTACGAGTTCAAAATTCGCTGAAAACAACGAGAATTCCACTGATATGGCAACACTGGCGGCAATGCTGGTTGCAAGCTAATATCAGACTGTACCGTGGTCAAGAATGTTGTAATGTTTTCAATAAGAAATACACATACTTGATAATGTGGCAACTGAAAATCACATTTTTCTTATAGTCGTAATTACGTTAAATAATCATCGGAATGGGCTACCCGTGTGGTAGTTGTCAGAATTCTCGCCTTCCACTGCTAGGCAGGGGTTCGATCCACGCCCGATCCGAGTGGAATTTCAGGTGGTCGCAGCTCTTTTACAGCAAAGTTTCTCGAGGTTATTCTCTTTCTCCTGCTCTCTCATTCGCGTGTCCTTCATCACGATCAGATGATCATGGTTGTCTATAAATAAAATAATTCGTACAATTCAGGTACAACCACCATAAGGCTTAGGGACTGGAATCTTAATAAAAAATATCCCTTAATTCCATGAGGATGATACATGCAGGGGACCCCTCTCCTTCCACATGAAGGAAATGAGGTTTAAATCCCGGAAAAAATCGAGTAAAAATTGTGGTGTACAGAGGTCACGGTCGCGGTAGAGGTCACGATAAGTTTTCTAGGGGTTCTCCCGTTTCGCGCATCTCTCATTCCAATATCTTTACGCCCAATATTCATATCATCATCATCATCATCATCATCACATTACATATAGCATAAACACTTAATGGGACATCCGACAACAGCTGTGTGGAGATTCTGGTTCGGAACTACGGATATTGTGCCACTGCTTCAAAAATGCATGGCATACGAAAAGTAAATAAATAAACACCGTACTCAAGAAAACTATTAATGAAATATTTGTATTTCCATTCCATTTCATAAGTCGTATACTGTTAAACTTCGATATTAACGCTGAAGTGTTAGGATTCTAAAATAATCCGAGCAGATTTCTAGCAAGCCCGCTAACCTGGGTCGTCGCCAACTCCGCCCACCCTTCTGGCCACACCTTCCGTTGCCTTCTGACGGGCTCAAAGAGTCAAGGTCGCTTCGTACTGCATTAAGCTACCTCTTGTTCAAGAGGGCGTAACACACTTCACATCAACGTTTGGAGAACTCACATCATTGTTCAAATAGGTTTTGGAGACTCAGCGTTACCTGATGTCCCCGATTTCCAAAGTCTGTCTCAGACTTGAATCTTCACCCCATTCGCCATCAAATGGAAAATGTTAGGTCCTGATGGTGTGGCACATAGGAAAGATCCAATACCACAGATACTCAGCTAACATTTATTGGATAACTTTAAGACATTTTGATATAAAGATGGGTTTTTGCCCTAAAGAATTCGTGTGAACCATTTACCTACACCGACCATTCCGATATTATACTATTCTATTGTATATGTGATGCCCAACATGTGTGCTCCACAACGTGCGAAAGGCTGAAATTTTGTCAACTAGCATGACATCTTGCGGTGGTTTCCCCCTCCAGATATCTCCTGTCCACCTCCCCAGGTAGGACAAACTCTAAGCACCCAACTGCAATGTGTGGTGGTGTAGTACATGTGTGTGTCTCTAAGGGAAGAGGAAAATATAAGGATGAGAAAAAGAACGCTCGCGTTCTGTGGTCCGTTTGTTAAGGTGCTCCTCCACGTCGTGTTGATCGGAGAAAGCAAGGGCAAATACCCACAGAACCTCCTAACTATTAGAATTCTCCACTACTTGAATTCTATTGATTATTTCGTGTATCCCAGCACGACAACTACTAAGGTCATTAGTATCTTAAGTGTTGTGCACGTTTTTATACTGGCGGTGTTCTTTCCCGCTGGATGCTGGAGATCTGGCGCTGAGCTGCACGTTGGGTGGCGGAGTTTTCCCATTCAGGTATTTCCCGGTTAGGGAAACCCGAAAGGAGCACCGACCCAGCCGAGGCAAACCCGACGTACCTGACTGGTCTCGCAACAAGTACGGTAGTGTAATGCAAATAGGTTTATGTTATGAGGGAAAGAATTTTAGTGTTTTTACCTTTTCAAAAATGTAGCTGTTTTCATACAGATAGTTTAATGTATGTATTTGGGAGGAAAAAATAAAGCGAAATAATTACAATTTGTTGCACATTGTTGCACCTTTTCGTGAGATTACTACATTTTGGCACCTTTCTCCTCTCTTTTTAATGCTTCAGCCTTAAGCCCTTATTTTTTTCTCTACTCTCTTCCGCGTTTTTAAACGATTGGGCAGAATTTTTTTTTCTTCTTGAACAGCTAAAATATCATTTAATCAGAAGTCAGTAAATATATACATATTAAATATATAATAATTAAATATATAAATATATAAATATTAAATAATAAATATATAAATATTAAAACATAATTATCGTAAACCACCACTAATTTATATCCCAACAACAATGGTCAATCTGCAGCTGTAAATTCAAACTTAAATTTCAACTGTGTTGCTGCAACAGTTTAACCCTTTCCTACTGGATTTAGTGTTGCCCAGACAAGCAAATCAGGACATTTAAATGGGTGTGCAGAAATCCACGTGTCTCTGACCTGAGGAAAATGTTTACTGTTGCCATCGTATCGTCGTCAATACTAAAAGTGCACTGGAAGCGCTTGAGGATTTGGAGGGTAAAGGAGAGGGGAATCAGGGGAAGATGCCAGTGCGTGTAAGAGCCCCGAGGTTCCCATTCGGGCAAGTGCTCGTAGGGGCGCAGTTTGACGCGCCTGCGAAGTACGTTCTACCACGGGATTCGCGGGAAAAGTAAGTCAGTAACCAGCAATTGTTTAACAGGTTTCTATCTACTACTGTGTTGGATAAAGAACTATGAATCACCACTTACGGGCAAAGAAGAAAAAATTGATGCAAAATGATACGTATATTCTAGAAACAGATCTTGTAATTGGTTTTAAACCTTAATACAGTTGTTTCAGCAGCACTTTTTCGCACCTTTTGTATGTATTTTGCAGAACTTCCCTCCCCCCCCCGAATTCTCCTCCAGACAGCCTCTAAATTCGATCTAGCTATCTAGTTAATGTCAAAAATCCTGCCACCGTCAGGACTCAAATCCTTGGTCCTCCCGGTCAAATGCCAGCAGTGACATCAATGATGCCCGCAGCCACCTAGGCGGACGTTGAATTCGACCCCAGCTACGTAGTTCAGTACAATTCACGCCTTATTTAATATAGTGAGACTCGGGTCATCAGGCCCGCTCTTCCGTCTGACCACGCAAATTTCTCTATGCTCCTTTCACCATCTGAAGGAGAAAGAAGATATCACTGACGACGAAACAGGCAATTTGAAATTAACCCATTTACGGCCACCGTTGCGAAAACGCAACACCAATTATATAATTTTTTTTTAGAGTCTCTTTGAAATGAAACTCCAAATACTTTACTCTGAACTCTTCTTTATTCTTTATTTTGCTGTGCTGTACGTTTTTATACAGTTTTCTCACCATACAGGTTTATTCTGAGGAATTATTTTGGGCTAAGTTTTTCAACCCGAATAACATGGCATATTTCTAATTAGCTAAAGGAGCTCTTTTTTATAAAATTCAAATAAATATTTTAGTTTAGTGTAATGCTATAGTGTTTATTGAAAGAATAGTTTTGAAAATTCAAAAATCATACTCATTGTTGCGTCAGAATATTGGATCCAATTTCCCTGTTGCGTTTTCGCAACGTTGGCGCAATCAGTGATCTTTCCGAGAAGCAGGTCTCGACTCGCACAGGCGCATGCTATCTTAGAGCGCTCTCGTAGACGACGTGTAAATATTACTGTTTCTTCAGTTCTCCCGTGATTTTTGCTGTTTTCATGCCAAATAAGTTCGATTTGTTTCTTACGCGTTATTTATGACATAGTGGAATAGTTGTGGGCCATGGTAAGTATCTTTTTTGAAGTAAGGAAAGTTTATTCCGATTAGTTTTGTTTTGAAATATAACACCGAATTTCCTCTTTTGTTAGAATTCAGATCGTGTGAAAGCTTTGACAGTAGAAGAACTTACCGCAATCCTAGAAGAATCTGATTCATCTGATTCGGAAACTGAAAATGTTGATATTGTTTATATACCACCTGAAGTGACAGCGTTGACTGATGAAGAAGATATAGATGACAATTTGCTTACTGAAGACGTTTTGGAAAAAAGACATCGCAGGGACGTTCGAAATTCATGGAAAGGAAAACTCTAAGGTAAAAATTTCTAAAACATCGAAAAACTCTATGAAACCAAATTGGAATAAACAGAATATCCTATTTATTCGGCCTTCCCTACATCAGTGAGTCAGCATGTTTACAAGATATGGTGGTTCAGTATGGTGAATTGTCACCTTTTTGAAATATTTTCATTGTTTGTGGATAATACTCTCTTGAAAATGATAGCAGATTTTTCAAAAAAATATGCTAATTCAAACAATCGCCACAATTTTGTTTGCTCAGAAACAGAGTTGAAAAAGTTTCTAGGTATTTTGTTCTTATCTGGATATAATACTTTTCCCCAACAAGATATGTTTTGGTCGACAGACGAAGACAAAGGTGTGGACCTGGTAAAGAAAGCAATGAGTAGAACAGATTTAGAGAGATAAAGAGAAATTTGCATGTATCAGACAACTCTTCTCTAGACAAAAGAGATAAATTTTCAAAGTTACGTCCATTCATAGAATATCTGAATAAAAAATTTATTCAGTTGGCATTTTTTTCCCATAATCTTTCAATTGATGAACAAATGGTTCCATACTTTGGAAGGCCATTCGGCGAAAATGTTTATAAAAGGAAAACCTGTAAGGTTTGGTTTTAAAATTTGGTGTCTTTGTTCATCAAACGGTTATTTGTATCAATTTCAGCCTTACGGGGGGGCCACTCAAATATTAAACGATGGTTCATAAAACGTTAGGTGAAAGAGTTGTTGTTGACTTACTTCATGTAGTCCAAGATCCATCTCACCATCGTGTATTCTTTGATAATTTTTTTTTCTTCCTTTGCTTTATTTGTCACACTTCGAGAGAAGGTTTCTTTGCAACTGGTACAATTCGCGATGCGCGAACTGGAAAATGTACACTCACGGGCAAAAAGGAAATGCAAAAAACCCAAAGAGGAAGTTACGATAGTGCACAAGACAATAAAAATGAGATTACAATGGTGAGGTGGAACGACAACAACATCGTTACTATTGCTACTAACTATGGTTCAGTTCATCCCCTTCACAAGGCTAAAAGATTCAGCCGGAAAGAACGTAAATCCATACATGTAAATCAGCCCGACATACTAATGGATTACAATAAACATATGGGAGGAGTAGATATTCATGACAACGGTAGTGGCAAATTACAGAATCCAAATACGAGGGAAAAAATGGTGGTGGCCGCTATTTACCAATTCCTTAGACAGCTGTATGGTCAATTCTTGGAAGTTATTCAACCTTCTGACACCAGACAAATCCATGAGCCAACTGGATTATAAAAGTTACATTGCAAGATGCCTCATAAGATGTGAAAGTCCGGAAGATGTTGAATATTCTGGAGGAAGCTCACGTAAGCTCAACAGTTTTTGGACAAAATAAGATATGATGGAGTAGGTCACATTGTGGTAAAATCAGATAACGAAACAAGAAGAAGGTGTAAATTGTGCCATAGCACCACAGTGTATCAATGTAAAAAGTGCAATTGTTATTTGCATTCAAAATGTTTTGAAGAATACCATTTAAAAAAATAGGTGTAATTTGTACCTACAAGCAGCCAATGTTGCGTTTTCGCAACAGCAAAATTTTCTAACTTCAAATAGAAAAAAATTTTTTTAAATTTTATTTTTGTGTCTTAACAGTAAATAAATACTATTCAGTAAGAATACTGACTTTCTGTCATTTTTTTCTACCTTTGGCCGTTAATGGGTTAACTCTGAGGCTTCTTTTAGGCTTGAGAATTTTTTTTACATGCAGTAAATCTACATGAGACAGCCGGCTTCACTATCTCTCGCCGGAGGAAGACGTACGAAGATCTTCTTCGTCTTTCAAAATCCACAGCTTCGTTCGGGTTTGTGCCCGTATACTTCTGCACAAGAGCCCCAAACGCAAACCACACACTGAGCCGCTAATAGGGAGTTTTAGCGCCAGGCGTAAGGAGACATCCTTAAACACTATTGATCACGTGACTGACGAATTTATACGGTCGTAATGAACAACATTCAGAAGAGTTTTAGCAAATAGTGTCATTGCGCTATGCATTATGATAAAAGAAGCATTTCAAGCGTTGAGCAAAAATATTGCATAATATATCAAAGAATGTAGGGTAGTTATTTTCAATAGACATTTCAACCACGATACGAGTCAAGAGTGTAACAAATGTACATTGTGTACGGAGTTTTAGATTTTGTGGCTCTCCGCGATGAGCATGCAGTCTAGAATTTTGAATCAGATTTTCTTGAGAATGTAGGAAGAATCTTAAAACTGCGTTCGTCATGAGCCTGACATAACCCAACCCGAAGATACGATTTCAACTCCTTTTTCGTGAATTTCTTTCCTGCCACCTCTCCAACATTTCCCGTTAATTGTTGCCAGTGTTGTGAAGTTAGTAAGGAATAATTGTAACTGCCTCACATACCAGAATCAGTTTATTAGATTTGAAAAAATGCAACCTTTACCGTTTTTAGGCGGTCATTTTGCCGCTTGTAAGGTGACCATAGAGACTCCTACAGGCGTGCACTATTTATGAAGGTATAAGGTCGTACCTTACGCGTAAGGTAAGAAGTTATGACTTCAAGGTCCA
Organism: Acheta domesticus; assembly: GCA_031308135.1. Lineage (NCBI taxonomy): Eukaryota > Metazoa > Arthropoda > Insecta > Orthoptera > Gryllidae > Acheta > Acheta domesticus. Next base: position 90,121,276 of record JAHLJT010003656.1, read on the forward strand.
CCACGTGACCATTAGTGCATAACGCCGCTACCTTACGCGTGGCGCTAAAACTCCCTAGTGTCGAAAATACGGCATGGTCGAACCCTAGGACCTGCCGATAGGGCCTGTAGGTCAACGGCAACATCGTTATGTTGTCGCTGACCTACAGCAGCTGACATCTGGGCACCGCGTTGCGGCGGCGCGGCGCGGCGCGGCGGTGCGAATGGGCATCTCACGCGTGCCTGGCAGCGCAGCTCCCACGCCCGAACAATCGCTTCCACGCCCAACGCCCAAATGTGGCGCGGGCGGCTGCCTCGTAAGTGAGCGCCGCCCCGCGCCGTCAGAAGCCCCTAGCGCTTCGGGCGCCGCTCGTCACACTGTGCTCCAGATCCCTGGGTGTGGGGAGGTAAGTTCGATGGTGGCGCGTGGCTGTAGGTGAACTACATAATGGTACACCAAGAAAATTTTGTAATATATTTGTACAATAATGTTCATATTTGTTGCTGAATCTTATTATCATTGTAATCATCATCATTATTTTCATTATAATTAGTATTATTTTAAAGTGGGTAATGTTTTGTATTTTTTGCTACATAACTAAGTAATGACAAATTCAGTACATTAAATATTATTTAACAGTAAAAGAAGAGCAAACCTTTGTTTCCAAAAACACAACAATTTTAAGAATTAATAGCAAACAAAAACAGAATAATAATTTTGATACAAGCAGTTGCTTATTTATTGAAGATTTGTTACAACAATAAAGTATTGTTTTAATTGTTGCGATTACACTTTCTTATGCCCTTTAATATTTACTTTTCCTCCCTATACTACAGTATTATAGTGAGGAAATGTATTGGAATCACATCAACAATACGATCTCGAATTTTCGGTTTCAAGGTTTGTTTTGAACTGCAACATTGCACACGCGGCAGAATTAACGTCTTTAGAGCTATTCCAAAGGTGGTTAGAATAGGTGCAGATGGCGACGAAGTCATGTGCAGTTTTGTACTCCAAATCGGGATGGACTATGCAAGTACGAGGTAGATATCGAATGTATAAGAATACTAACCCCGAACAACCTTCGTGAGATTAGGTTTTGTTTTAAACTGAGCTTGGTAAATACTTCAGAAGTAAGAGCCGATGATTCAGATATTTTTTAAAGATGAAGTGCCAGATATTTTAAATTTTGGAGGTAATTTACACGATGTCCCTGTGACATTTTCCAAATTTTCTGGGAAATAACTACATTTTTGTCTTACACTGTTTGATAGAATAGAATATAATGCAATTATAAAATTGGTTTTCCCCATTTTCATTAAAACTACAGAAAGTTTCAAATTGTAAAGTTCAAATTGTTTTTAAACCTGTCTTACAACTCCAAAACTGAAGTCAGAGATCTCTTTCCCAATGCATTTTATGCTGCTTTTAGATTCGTTTTCGTTTATTTATTCATTTATTTATTTACGACAAAAACAGTTAAAAACTGTATTCGACGAGCTGTGGGGAGAAGTGAATTCTGTGCACGTTTTCATAATTCTGTGATCTCTATCCTAAGCCATATTCTATTAACTAAATATGCTCATTAATTCCATGAAAAATCGTTGATTATCTCTATATTCCTAGCACGCGTGCAAATAAATTTTAACCGTGCAATTAAGACTCCACACCTATCAATCAGAATTCACAAAAAGTGCCATGTCATGTATTTAAGAAACTGTAGTACAGACGTACCCAAGATATTTCCAGTCGGCCATGAAAAATGTACATGAAAATGTACAAATAAAAATGTACATCATGGGTTACGTACCTACAATAACTACAAATAAACAATTAATGAAAAAACTAAGTTGACGAAGCAAACTTTCAGCTAGCTGACTAATGGTACAACATTCAATATTTAACAAGAATAAATTAAATGTTTTACATGTAAAACATTTGATCTTAAGATTACAAATGAAAAATTTCACTAGTGTTTACCCGTTCGAAAAAGCACGGTCTAGTAAAACCGTGTCAGAAGTGCCACAGTTTTACTTCCCAATATTTATACATGTATTCTCTCTCATACCTGTCTTTACTTTTCGTGCGGAGTAATGCTTTCATTACTGTCAGCTTCTTCTAATATTTTATCCAGACTATGTTCAGTAGTACCTTCCATATACAATATTTCTTGCAAACAAACACAATGCAAGGCCCATTAAAATATATCTTTTTCAGAAGCAATACTAAGTCATCGGATGTATGCCTTGAATGGTAAATATGTGCTTGAATTTCTCAAAATTCAAATTATTCTTAAATGGAAATGAAAAGAATATTGAACTAACATGTGGATACAAGGGTATAATTGCACTCGTGATATATATAAAATACTTTCCCCTATCGTCGCTAGTTTTCTTGAACATATCACTCTTGCAATTGTACCCCTCTTTATCCACTCGTTCCGTTAATTACTGTAAGTGATTCATTTCAAAATACACTTAAAAATGACTAACAACTAGTGACACTAAAAGGAGGAAAAGTTTTAGTATGTCGTGCGTTCCCACTTGTTGACGTACTAGGAGACTCTTGCTTACTGTGAAGAGGAGAAAGGTGACAGGCAATAAAATTAGCCAAAGAAGGGAACTCTGAAGACTTCCTGCACTGCGTGAAGAGGAGAGGACGAAGAGGACTAGAGGACGAAGAGGTACAAGTAACCTCGCGACTATTTAACGTTGCATCTGATGATTCAGTTTTCTTCTTAAGATATTAAATTAATGGAAGTTCTTCTGAATGTTCGCATTGTTACTACTATTGTTACTAAGGCTAAATTTCCAGACTGGTTTATTCTATTGGTTCGCACTTCATATTTCATTTCACATTTGTAGATAAGAATAGTGTATTTTCGTTTCGGGCGTTTAGTTTGAGATTCTAATACAGTTGAGCATTGCCGAAAACAGCATTCCTTTGGGAGTTTTCGTCTTCTGCTAGCCAGATGGACTTGAGAGCGAGTTGATAAAACTTTGGATGTGTGTGCTTAGTGAGTGCGGTTAGAGGTTAGGGATATTTTTCACAAGAGAATTAATTTCTTCCAATGACGTATCTAATAAGAATATTGCAAGAATTTACACAAATCATAAAAAAATATTACTATTGGCTACAGGTAATATTGATTATCTGAAGTAACTATTATTGATAGTTCCAACAATTAAAGATAATCAAAAATGTTTTTAACTGTGATCTTTTTTTAATAAGGACAATTATTAACAAGGACAAAATTGGGCAACGATCATGACCTGATGGGGACATGTCTTCTGATTCACAAATACCTACAAATAAAACAACAATTTTTAAAAATTGCAAAAATGAGGATCTTCAATTGTTTAGATAAATTCATAAAACATTAATTGCAAGTATGAGGCACAAGAAAATGTAAGAACATCCCTTTAGTAATGAACGTTTTAAAAATATAACCAAATATTTAAAAACAAACTGGGGTAAAAAATATTCCTATAAACATTTAAAATTATTATATCCATCCTTCAGGTACAAAAATTGTCACTTGCACAAAGATTCCAAAACCTCCAAGAAGATTTACAAAACTCCAAGAAGCAACCGAGTTTCCAAGACCCTAAGTGATCAGCTAAGTGATCGAGAAGCGAGTGACACAATATTATACTTCGGGTTTTCTTTCTTGGCGCACGGGGGTGTGTCAATAAAATGGAATATCTCACGGTATTTCGCGTCGTTCTCCGTTATACCGCCAGGAATCGCATGATCGCCAGCATTGCTCGATACAGTCGCGATTATGGGACTTCTAGCGGCAGAACCGAGAACGACGCGAAATACCGTGAGATATTCCATTTTATTGACACACTCCCGTGCGCCAAGAAAGAAAAACCGAAGTTTACAATAGATTCAAACATAGGGCAAAGCGACGCTGATGCAAATATTGTGATATACCAAATGCGGGAGGGCATTCGAAATAAAATAATTTAAGGGCCGGTTTCACCAATGCTTGTTAACACGCTAACCGGATGTTAAGAGATTTTAACGGCCCGTTAGAGAAAATACGTGTTTCACCAAACTTTAACGCCTGTTATCTTTCCGTTAAAGTTAACGCGTGATATCTGCTCCGTTAGCAGCAGTTAACGCTTGGTTAGTGGGCAGCGCATCGGAAATATTGGATTTCGGTTTCATCGGGCATCGCAGTTTCAGGAAAATGGAAAGAGCTTTGCAGTATGTACTGGAAGACGACGACGAATTGGAAAGCCTGGAAATGCCGTCTGTGCGTCCACGTGTTTTCAGGGAAAGAAGAAATTATTTTTATATTTATTTTTAGCACCATCCGTTTTTCTGCTCGTAATAATCTTATTTGTGGAGCAAGTCTACAAGAATTTATTTTTCTTCTGCCGAAAAATTGGCGGATCTGCTTCTTTTTTGACATGGCAAATTACAACCCACAAAACAACCAAACTTGTACAAGCACCACAATTGACCACAATAGAATGGCAGAGAATGTGTACTAGTGTATATTTGTTTCTTTATTCTCTGTCTATTAAGAGCTCATTCTCCACAGAGTTTCCAGTTCACGGCCTCCTAAAAGCAAATATTCATGCATTTTGTACACCCATTAAAGTTAACTGGCGATTAGCTAACAGAAGCCGTGGAAAACGTTGGTGAAACGGAACAAATCTTAACGGGGAAGTTAATTTTAACGGCTCGTTTACTAACGTCACGTTAGGTGTATGTTGGTGAAACCGGCCCTAAGACTTTAATGCTAATTTAAATTAGAATTAGGCACCATAGTAACAGGTTGCTAAGGAGGACACCGATGTTTAACATGTCACGATTTTGGGTAAACGGGCACCTTAGTAACAGAGGTACTAAACAATTTCATGAGCCCGTAGATGTAAGACAGAATCAGTCGAAAGATGCGTGAGTAAGAGTGGAAATTTCGCCCAAGAGTGCACCTTGGTTAGAGGAGTGAATACCTAATAGGAAATCCGTTGGTAGGGAATCTAAACAGAATTTTGTATAACAATGAACACGAGTTTTCCTGGATTGAAGAACGAAAAAATAGTTAGTTGCAGCTCAGATCTCATAGCGAGAGGGTCATTTGTGAATTAGGGGGTGCGTGTCCGAGTTCAGACTTGGTTTACTTTTTGTGATCGAAAGTAGAGACTTACAAAAACTTCCAGAGATACAGTTCGGGACTAACGTTTTTCTTCCGCGAGTGAAAGTGTAACATTGAAACATTTTGGTGAAGCCGTGCATTGACTTGGAATATTTTCTTACTGATAGGGAGGAATTTTTAAGAATTGCCAACTTTACTTAGTTTTCACCAGTGACGAAGGTGAAGCACCAAGCTAAATGAACTTGCAGTTATTTTGCCGAACAAGAGCTGATGGTGATATGGGAGGCTGGTACATTATGTGAATGGGAGTGACTTCGTGGTGTGCCGGAAGATACAAGATAGAAGGCATCAAGACTGGTCGAAGGTGATGGTGTGGAGATACGCGGCGTCCGAGCGAAGCATCCAACGATACAACAGAAGAGAGCTCAGGTTAACTTTCGAACGAACAATTATTTTATTTCTCAGGGTCATGACCAAAGCTAATAATTTTCAAAGGATGTTGTTTTGATTTAAATGAAATCTTTAATTACAATAAATATCTTACTGTCTAGTGCAAAAGAAAGTACAAAACACAAACTTGATAATTTTTGTGCTATCTGGCACATCATTAAAATCACTTTCAGGTGTTGTCGTTTTCCGTATGGAAGCGAGTCTACTGGGGGCAGATTGTGGTCGAACGATGAGATAAGCCGAATTGTGCCCCTTGCATATTCGAACCCACGATAGAAGCCCAACGTTTCTATAATAGAGAGATATATATTTTTGCATTGGACAAACGTTTCAATAGTTTATGTTTCAATATTAATAGAAAAATTCAATGTGATATCGTCGAAGGCAAATGCACAAGCGCCACAATCACTGAATGACAAAGAACTCACAATGATATATATGTCACATTTATTCTTCAACATTGACTCCTTACCGAAAGCACTAAATTGACTATGTTCTAGACGATGACGGTGAAATGTACCTCTGGGATATTTTCATCCAAATTAATTTTATCATTGTTATCTGAAAATTTTATCAAATTTACTAATTATTTCAATACGAAATAGATTGTAAATTTATTTTGTTCAGAATAAAAAATATGACTTCTCTTCTAGACTATGACATCTAGCACGTTATGACCCAACCTGGTATGTATCTCTGCTGCTGAAGATCATTTAATTCTCTCATGGACGGTAAGAATTGGTACGTTACGATCCAACCAGTGATGTATCTACGTACTGATATCGTACAATTAAAACAAATATTTACTATCTGTTCAATTTTAATACAATTTTCAGTATGTTTTAAATAATTATAAAAACTTAGGATAGATTGGTAGAAAAAATGGTAGAATAAATAATATTAAAAATGGTAATGCAAAAGAGTTGAAGATTGTTAATATTTGCAGAGTAAAAGTTGTTTTTAAATTCTTTTAGGAGAAAATTATGGTGGGTGAAAATATCTTTAGTTATTTTTAAAGGAATACGAATGTTATATAGTGCTGACCTAAATCAAACTTCTGTGAAGCAAGTGAAAAAGATAATAAGTAGAGCCCGGAAGTTCAAGCATTTATTTTACCCAAAATAGGCAGGCAAATAGGCATTTATTTTTACTAAAATAGGCATGCAAAAACGCATTTACTGTGACTAAAATTGGGGTGCAAAAATGTATTTAAAGAATGAATTGAAACATTAATAACAGGGACGATTATATTGAAGATGTGTAAATGTAAATACCTTCGTCAATAAAGTCATTTCAGAGAGAAAAAAATTCTCATTACTTTTTATCTAACCCTTGTACTATTGTAGATTCCCCCTTCAATCTTGAAAAGGTATAAGTGAAAACGGAATTATAGGTTTTAATAAGGGTACATCGCATATATCTTCTGTCCTTTAAAGGGGACGGAGGCCATACTCAAATGTAGGAAGGGAAAAATCTTGACTCGTATCGTCTTCCTTTCTCATTTTCCTTTCTCTTTTCAACACTATGTGATTCTGGAGCCTCCACTTCCACAGAAAGACAAAACATGATCGTGTCTTCGTATTATCCAGGTTTGCAGGCATATTTATAACTTGATCGAAATCAGTACCAGGAGAAAACAAGGCAAATAATGACGAAAAAGGAAGAAAATAGCAAAAATAAGGCAAAATGCAAAAAAAGCATCATGATTAACATAGGATAAAATAGGCATAAAATGGCAAAATGAAAATCTATTAAAAGAACTCCAGAATTACAATCAAGTGATGTATGTACTTGGCGCAAAATTCCGTGAACGTACTCAGGCCCACCGGCGACGTCCCTGCCTCGTGGCCATGGGTTAACAGGGTACGTGTGGTTAGCACGTAGACACTCCATTCCTATTGTTGAAAGTCATAAAATAAGAAAACAAATCGTAGTAATAAAAAAAAAGCATTTTGACAAAGGTCCGGGTTCTAGCAATAAGTTAAACAAGATTCAGTACCCATTGCTTGCTATTGGCCCGTTTCCTGCCGATGCAGAGCACAGTGCGGCGGTGGCCTCGACGCACGCACGTGCGCTCACGCGCGGCGCGGCGCGGTGCCGCCCTCACGTGTGGGCACGCGTCCCACGCGGCGGGCGGGCGCCCGCACGCGTAACAACACTCGGCGCAGGGGCGGCTCCGGCCACGAGCGGAGTGGCGTGGAGTGGAGGAGTGCGAGGGCGCCGGGAGCCTTGAGCGGCGGGCCGGTCGATCAGGCCAACGATTAGCCACCATTTGGATTAGGGGGCCGTGGGGCGCTGCGATCGTCCAAAGGCTTCTGGGTCAAGCCAACACTTGGTGTACAAGGTAACTATATTGTGAAGACCAACGCCCTTGATAGATTTTGAGCCGTGGAATCAAAGATTGCGGGGTCAAATCCCATTAAAGAGTGGGTGGCGTGGCGTCGATGTCTTCTCATACCACCGCGTTCTCCATCACATACACACAACAGAACATATACAATTATTGTTAATTCACAATTTTCTCTTTTTATTATTCTCCTTTTTTGGTATGTCTGTCCATTTCTTCTATGGCATCTTGATCCTGTCAGTTGTGTGTTCTAGGTGCTCCCCCCGCCGGCTGAGTGTGCATTCACCACAAGTTACTGACACCAAGCTAGTTACCACATTATCTTTTTCTATCAACTGATGTAGACCGTGAGTTCTGGTACTCAGAGGGTTCCTGCTACACTTTACGAACTTAGGGGGCGAATGGACTTGCACCGGTCTGCTCCGATATTAGCGGAATAGGGGGAATGGGGATACACAGCATCACCTAGTTAGCGCCAGCTGCAAGCTCAGAGTTCCTTGCTGAGCGCAACCTGGTGACACCGTCACAAAATTAGTTTCCGGTGGAGAGATAGGCCCAAGTAAATGTAGCAGTCCAGGTACAACATTTACATGCATCATACATCATGCTCCGGCGCCTTCCTGAAAGCCCAGGAATGATGGACTGAAGTTAGAAAAGTAATGTGTGGTGGTTGTAACTATCCATCCCTATCGATTTAACGGTTCTCCCCTCACGATCCCAATATCCTTCAAATACAGAAGAAAACAAAGGCAATCTGCTGGTCAGAGAAAAGGAAAACCGGCGTAAGCCTCCTCTCCCGTCTACATTCAGAAATGAGTACGGACCTCTGACATCTCGAGACGGAGACCTCGGCATAAGAAAATGATTTGATAGATAGCTGAGGTTGGTATTATAAAAATAATAATTGAACAATGTTGAAATGAAAGAGTGGAAATGGGAATACCTCGAGAAATCCTGCCTGAAACCCGCTTTGTCCATCCGAAATTACACTTGGAGTGGAGAAATTTATTGTTTATATAACGAGCTGCCCACTACGCTGCGGGTAGGTGCAGAGTACAATGTACTACCATATTATCGTTCAATGAAGGAACAACAAACACAAAAATCAAAGCCGATTGATTTGGAAGTGTATTTATAATTGTGAGCTATTTTGATTAGCGCACTTCCATGGTTATAATTTATTAAATCCCATTATTCCATATATAATATTTATACATTTTCCAAGAACAAATGAATTGACTTTGACCTATGGTTTAGAACTTGTTTGATTTTGATTGTTGTTTTGATTAAGTAACTTTGGGTAATGTCTATGACTCCAAAGCTGAAAGTAGATCGTTTAGTTCTTCGTTCATCAAAACCGCTGACATGCTGTTTTACAAATTACTAGCTTTGTGTGGCACCCTCCGAAGCTTTAACCATTTCTGAAAGTATGATATATTATTATAAAATATTATTAAATAATACTTTATGAGTAACAAATCATACTTGTATGAACAGCACAACTTTTGATGTTGCAGTTGAAATGAGTTGTGAGTTGATCACGACACAGGAATTGTAGTACTTCTTATGATTCAAGGAGATGTAAAGCAGAAGAAAATTTTTCTGAAGCCGTGGCAGGAAAGACCTTCATCCTCAGAATTATTTCACGAAACACTCGTGCATCACATGAAATGAGTCCTGTTTTTCTCCGGAAGTGCCTTTCCGGGAAAATAAGCTCGTTATATAATTACACAATGTTTTCTTATTATTTCCAAGATTCTTAAAATCGTTTAAATGTTGCACGAAATGCATTTCCAAGCATATAGTACTTGACAGTAAAACGCAATTTCGGAAATGTCATTGCATATAAACTAGAGTATGATACGTTCATCTTAGAATTTAAACGTACGTTAAATCGATACTTTAATCGCTAAAATTGTACTGATGTCTTCTAGCATATGAAGAACATTTCGTTCCCACGGACTACTGGCTCGTTGACTGAAAAACAAAACAAATTGTTTGCAAGGGAAGACTTGGCGTTTGTTAAGTCAGAAATAGTTGAAGACCACACAAATAAAAAGGAAATGAAATGTCAAAAATTAGTTCTTGGCAGGAATTCAAAGTGCATTTATCGTAGAAGACATTGTCTCTTGGCCCAAGAACAAAAGAAACTGTTTTCAAGTTAAAACTTACTCTCCCATGAGCTTGAAGACTCGTACTTGGATTTAAGTATGACGTTTGATGTAAATGGATTACTTTTTCGATTGTTTTCTCGAAGATTTCCCCCACTTCTTCGTAGTTTCAGAATCTGTTGTATTTCAGGCTTTTGATAATTCATTACTGAGACCTCTATGTTGCTAATCATGTGAATACGACGTTAAATTCATATTTCGGTTATGATAATAATAACTCGAAGCCTGTTTATAATAATGAATAACCCGAGTACAAGATTTTAGCTTGGAAAACAAAAACAAATTACTAAAAAATGAAATAATTTAATTTGCAAGGGAAATTCTTTTATTGGTTCATCAAGACACCTTACACTATAATCACTGGTTATAACATTAACATTTTTATTTTATTGTATCATTTTATTTATGTGCTGTACAACGCCAACTATTTCTTGTATGTATTTGAATATCGCTGCATTCTTCCTTTTATTTAGGGAAACATTTAATGATAGAATTAATATACTGATCTACATCATAGTTTTAATTTAGCTTTTGTAGAGCAGAATTTAAAATGTTCCCTGGGGGTTCCGTTTTTCTTCTTCTTCTTCTTCTTGACGTCTGTGACATCTTTATTTTCTTTTTCATTAATTTTTAAATTAATGTTTGACTTGCTAGTTCCATCGTACTTTATTCTCTTCTGTATCTATGTGGTATCTTTATTACACTTAATCTTGAACATAGTCATACACTGAGTGTTTTCATGTTCGCATAATGTACGATCAGTAATTAATATATTTTTGAGTATTACACTTCTTCTAAACCATCTTTATTTTTAATAACTTTGAACAATACACAGATTTAAAGTAAATTTATTTGTTTTTTTGACAATACACGACTATTTCACAACAATTACCTAAATGGCTTAACCGTTTACGACATTAATTCCCTTAAAAAGTGTGTCCTTGATGCCGGGGACCGGTTACGCCTTCAGAGTTATATCATCCAGCCTCGTTAACGGTTCCTCTCTGAATCAGAAATTTACTTAATCAGGCGTGAGTTACCAGAATATTCTTCCGGGTTCTTTTCATAGTAAGGCCGCCGTCTATTTTCTTTGAAGCCTGGAGACCCTGACGGGTTGCTTCGCGAAGTGACGATTGCATTCATGGCATTATTGCTTGCACTTCCTGCTTCCATATCGAGTAACTAGCGTTGGAGTTGCTACTTAGAAGAAGAAGAAGAAGAAGAAGCATGATGAGTACGTCCTCGAGATAATGCAATGGGGTCCCGCTGCTCTCTTAGTGTGGCGCGAATGGGTGACTTCAATGCCCGGATCATCGCAGAGAACTGGATCATCTTCCATGCTAAGAGATATTTGCCCCATCGCAAACCGTCGCAACAAAGATGATTACTAGAGACCGGAAAAATATGTAGTATGAAAAGTCAAAATATGTACATAAATATGTAAATGGGATATAATATGTAATATTAAACTACTCTAATTTTCAAATACATATACATAATACGAAATTACATTTATATAAAATGTCTTAAACAAATTTCAAAAATAATACAAACAATTTAAAATCATTTGGAGAGCACAAGTTGATGCACACTTTGCACCATTCAACTTTCCAGTCGGTAGAAAAAGATCTGTCTCTTGTTATCCACGACCGTAGTTTAGCAGCTAGACCAAGGTGCATAAGCAAGTTTATACGTACCTTGAGCCAGACTAAACGCAATAGAAGCCTAGAAATCAACGACCTGCAAATAATCACTGCAGCGTGCAACATTCTTATCGAAGCGTTGGCGATCATGTTGGCGATCGTCAAAGTATTTCGGAAATGAAGGTTAAAGGTCACGTGGCGACAATGATACTTTTCACACCTGGATTTGACCAGTAATGGAGAGAAAATGCTTATTTTTTAAAAATTATTATTTTCATAAAAAATACGCAATAAAATTAAAAACTAGTGGTGCTACACAATGGCACAGACTTTCCTGTATTAGTTTTCTATTTCCTTGTGTCTTCGCTATTTATTCGGAATTGCGACATACTCATTGTTGCCAGCTACCATCTATCGCCGCTAAACATTCATTTTGTTTTGTCATTTTCTTAATTTTTCGGTTTCCTATTGGTAGAACGACAATATTAACTTTAGAATATTAAGGAACACAAAAACCTAGCCGTAACTGGCAATTTTCTTTTAAAAATTATGTGCTGTTTAAGAGAAAATGGCGTTTTAGCGCTACTAAAAATGCGAAATTTGAAGTTCATTTTCACAGAAAATGTTTGAGTTTTCAAAATTCTTTATTTAAAGTTATTTGAAGCACTTACACTCACAAATATAATAATGTTTATAAATTGCTCGTAATGTGCGTATTAAGATGTGAGAGATCTTTCAAAAAAATTACAATTATGTAATTTTTGAAAAAACAAAACATAACTCAAAATAAACTTTATTCTATACTAAAGAGTGTAATTAGCACTATCCGTTACAAAAGTTTCAAGAAAAAAATTGCAGCCATATACGAGAAAATGGCGTTTGAGCATTTCTGAAAATGCCGAAATTTGAGCAACTTTTCACAGAAAACGGTTGTGTTTTCGAGAAACTTTACTTGATATAATTTAAAGCGTATGTACTCGTAAATATGATTATGTGCAAAAATCGCCGTTAATGTAAATATTATCGAGGTGAGAAACGTGCAAATATTTACATTTTTGTAATTTTTGAAAACACCAACCTATAGAGTAATATGGCTGTTGTGTCATCTGATAGAGTACATTTACCACTATCCCTTACCAAAAGTTTAAAGAAAAAATTTGGAGCCGTTTTTGAGAAAATCTAGTTTTTGTAATTTTTTAAAATTGCACATATTGCACGAAAACTACTAAAATTTTCAAAAAAAATTTACATAGCCTTTATGAAAGAACTCAATATGCAGAACAAATTTTATTTGAAGAAAAAAATCTCTATCTTCAATTTTGTAGTTGGAGAAAGACGCCGAAAAAAAATTGAAACTTTCACAATTTTCGAAAATTCAGTTATCCGTGAAAATCGGACCAATGCCATGTTAATAAGTGTATTTTACTCTATTCATACAAAAATTTTAAAGAAAAAATTTGGGTCCGTTTTCGGGAAAATTTTGAAAATCCCCGGAGGGCTTCATATAAAGTACACCCAAATTTTGAAGAATCTTTTGCAAAATGTCAAAGCTTTGACTAGAATCAGATCGACCGGGGAATATCCATTTTGGAAGAAATCGTACATATGGTTTAGGCGCTAGCAGTGTTCACTGACGGACGGACGGACGTTTTCCTTTCAATTGGGTTTCCGGTATATTCTTAACTTAGCAACTGGTTTTCATGGCCCGGCAATTAATTTTTTTCCGCCGAAAATTGGCCATTTTTTCGCGCAGCATTACATAACTTTCCCTATACTACGTATACGGGAAAGTAAAAATTGATAGAATAAAAAATGCTTTTTGAATATAGCAGAATATGTAAAATATGTAATGTAGTACTAACTATGTAAAAATATGTAACGAAAAAGTTGGATATTCTGTTAAGAAGACGACGATTCGTCAAGAATACAATTTTGAAAACGATACGTAGAAAGACAAAAAATATGTAATTACATAAATATCCGGTCTCTAATGATAAACTTTGAAGAAATTTTATCATTTCATTGTATTGAGTTAAACAAATAAATGATTATTTACACGACATTAAACAAATAAATGATCACTTTCAGTACAATCTTGATGACATGAATTGCTCTACATTTGAAATTTTCATAACTCAATGTGATCTTCATCTTCTGTATATTTAAGAATTAATTTGCAAATACGACTAAGTCGAATATTAAGAAATAAAAGACTAGTAATAATGCTGCGTTTTGAGCGTTTGGGTCTTTGTATAATGTTTTTCTTTTCACTGAATTGAAAAACATATGACAGATGCTGTTGGCTGGTTTTCTTGAGAGTATATTTTTAAACCACCACACTCTGTTACGGATTTCTTCATATCCTGCACACTAAGCCAATAATCTTACAAGATAATACACAGCGTTGTCAAAGTCGCATACATTCGTTGCTGTGTGCTGGACTCCCTTCGAATCGCAGTCTAAGAGTTTCAAACTTGAGTTCTGACACGCTACTTTAGTGTTAAAGAAACGCCTGTAGCTTACACAGCGTAGGTCGATTTCTTGGCCTCAATGAGCTTTGCGGTAGCGTTAAAACTAGTTCTTATTTTGTGATTGTTTCAAACACTCGTTGCAAAAGGAACGTACAAAAATAGGGAAGGTTTCTATAAGTCAATTTCAGCTTTTTGAAATCTGGAACTACAGAATTATTCCTCTCAGTAATCCGTGTGTTGATATTATTCGATACATTACACTTCGTTCCCCGCCCCTTTGAGATCACGAAGTTCAGTTACATTAACGTACGAACTACTGACACCAAAAAATCACTCGTTCTAACCGTGGAATTTGTTCACAGGAGCAATACCAAATTATTGCGATTTAAATTTCGATGACGAGTCGGATGTTAATACTCGATTGACCCGAGTTCTCTAATATTTCCAGGTATTTTGATGAGGTTGGATTTTTAAATTTTTAATTTATCATTATTATTATTATTATTATTATTATTATTATTATTTTATTATTATTATCCTAATCATCTCTACTAGCGCAAAGGCCTCTTGCGTAGGCGCGTTCTCCCACGCCACCTAAATTAAAAGTCCAGGTACCAGTGGTAATTGGTAGTATGAGTTGTACAATTACACATTATTAGTCACCGATTTTCTAACTTACACTTGCCAATATTACGCAATCAAATTCAATGGATTAGTCAAAATTGCACAATCCATTGTCACTGATTTTCCAAATATGCACTAGACTGAATGCATTTCCACTCTTCTCTGTCTTTTGTTACATTGGACCACATTGCCCTCGCTGTTTTCCCGAAGTAATCTTCGTTGGATTGACCTACAGTCAAATTAAGGAACTGGTTGAGGGCCTTCATCTAAGAAGGGTCCCGCGATCTGGAAAAAAATATTAAAATATTCGAAAAAATTTCATAAAATATTTATCTGCGAAATAATTGGTAATCAGTTTCTGTGCTACACTAAAATGTTTGCATATAAAACTTTTAAATTGCTATTTTAAATAAACAATAAATGTTAACGTATTTGTAAATAAGTAATTAAACATGGAATTAAGTAAAGAAACCAACGTTCAATTCTACTCAATTTGTCGATTTTCATTTGTATTTGTACAAACATTATTTTTTACAAATTAGTTTTTTTAATAAATCAGGAGAGGCTTCAACATGATTTTGTACTTGGAGGCCCGCAATACTTTAATCCAGTCCTGGAGTTTCTCATATGTGTACATCCTCTATATACGGAAGTAAAGGGTAATTAAAAAATGAGATTCGAGTCATTAAGTTTCTAAGCATCAGGATATCCAGAAAGCTCTCTCGTTGGACAAACCAAGCAGGTGCTATGTCTCCGCGCTAGAGAGAAGAACATCGAAGTTTCCGATTCCTCGCTTGCGAAAATCCGAGTTCTAGCTCTTTCTATCGAAAGCAGCAGGCGGCCACCGATGGCGCAACGAAGAACCCGCTGATCGATTAGTTCCCCTCGTAGCACCTGCGGTTCCAGAAGGAAATTGCGGAAACGACGACGACGACGGCGACGACGACGACGACGACAACGACGACGACGACGACGATGGCGGCGACGGCGGCGGCGACGGCGGCAACAGCGGCGACGGCGGCGACGGCGGCGGTTGCACATACGAGCGTCGTGACGCCTCCGTCACCGCCACCACCTAGACAGCGCTATGCCTCCGCCAGTCCGTGGCCTTCTAAGGACGCACGGATGCCTCACGCCGCCGCTCACACGGTACTCATGGCTCGCAGTGACGAACACACAGTTCTTGAAACAGTATGAAATCTTTGAAGTGTCAGTTAATAAACTAAATAAATAAGCGAATAAATAAGTAAACAAATAAGTACAAAAGTCATTAAGTAAAACTTGCTGAACCCGACGAAAGGAAAAGAAGGAGAGTACTTCAAAAGGAAAATCGAGAACTCCAAAGATATTATTTCTTGCCGTTCCATGTCATTCTACAAGACTAACGAAATAAAGGAGGTTTACAAATTCTGGAGATTTACAATAAATCACTAATCACTGCGAAAACTGAATTAAAACACGTTTCTGAAAATGTAACTGAAATGTTTTGTATTCACCAAGATCTCGTCTTGTGTCGTCATTAGTGTTACGAAATGCATATATTCGTTAAGTAGAAAGTCTCAAAAACGGAACTACTGCGTAACAAATGCGAGCATTGGGTTAGTGCTGTACACCTGTGCGTGAAACCTACGATTTATGAGGAACGCAGAGTTGGAGTTCGTTACGTAACATTGTTAGCGTGAGAGGTACTCTCCGTGTGTCAGTCTCGCCCATTGGCGTAGCGCAGGGGTTCCCAATACACGACCCATAGTCCCATCAGACCTGTGACGATCCCTGCTGCTTGAAATGCAGGTACAAGCGTGCGCAGACTGGGAGACAAGGGACGTGCGCCCCACTGAACATTTTAAAGGGACCAATACCCTCTATGCGGATATCCGATATATCTCAGTAAATATCCTCTATGCGGATTTCCCCCTTATTCTTAACGTGACAATTTTTGATAATTTTTCTGCGACATTTGGGGGAGAGGCTCTCCTAGCCATCAACATAAAATCAATGGTTACTATTAATTGTATCATTAAAGTCATAATGTAATTCTTCTGGTACTTTATTTGATGTAATTACTAGTAAAATATGTCATATTTAAATAAAAATGTTTAATGGAAAAGGGGGCTACGAAATATTTTCTTCCCTCGTATTTTAGACTGCGCCCGACGGATTTCAGGTTTCCCTAAAATTGGTTAAAAAAGTTAGCGGAGTAAAAATGCTCATGAGACTGGTAAGCATTGGTCCGCAACCATTCAGTCTTCATCGACTATTTATTTAATATTTCTAATTCGCTGACTAATAGCATGGATTAAAACAATTACATTTGTTAAATAATTATCAGAAAACACCCTTTGAATTAATTAACGCACATATAACAAAATTATAAATACTTTTTATTATAACAAAACCTTAAATGATTGCGAAATTATAACACACTCTTTCACAGTGGAATAATTGTAATATATATATATATATATATATATATATATATATATATATATATATATTTTACGAAACAACTGAAGTTTATTTAAGTTTCAAACATTTTAATGTCATCTTTTTCTTTGACAGTAATATACTTATGATTTTTGGGATTGTAAATATCAAATGAAAATGAAAGGAGGTCGTTCTTTTTTGCAACATGAACATCAACATTTTCTCCCGAACCACAACTGTTCCGTGGATAATCAGTTGACGACCGCTGAGTTCGAGTGAAAGATGACAAGAGGTTATGAATGGTAAGTTACCAAACAAAGCCGTGATAAATGGATCGGGCCACTAAAACGCAAAATCACTATTACATGATGCTTACTGTATTCCGTGGGTGGTTCAAAGGTTTTCACGCTTTGGGAACCGCTCCACGTGAATGCATTTTTCGCGAAATTCCTCGTAATCTATTGACTGTGAGCAAAGCGTTTCTGAGGAAAGCTGCTAGTAAGTTAGAGCCTGATCAATGATAATACTTAAGTCATTTTAGTCTTTACAATAGGTTAATCCTTATAACTTTTTATTTGTTAATTTTTTGTACATAAATGAGCAAGTTTTGATAATACAATTGGTAACTTTTCAAAACAAGCAGTATTTCAAATGTAATTAATGTCTTGGCATTTTCTTCATTCTTGTATGTCTACTATGATGTATTATAAATTAGATTATATCGATATATTAATATTAACTTTCAACAGTTTCGAGTTTCATTTCAGAAGAGCTGGGAATCTCTGGAGTAGAAATACCAGAAGACACACCTTTCATCAATTTCGTAATCGACCTCAATTTTTGAAATGTTAGATGAGCAAAAATATCGGATCCCTGCCGAAACTATAATACATTCTTGCTATCATTTTTATAGATTTCTTAAGAAATGTTAGATCATCTACAAACCAATTATAAATGTTGATTTGCAAGTCACTGTATTTCACTTTAAATTAGTAGCCTATTAAATAAATTAGTTTTCTGTTTGTTTGTAACTCACATCGTAATTGCGTAACTAAATACTCAGAAAAACTCATACTCATATGGTTTTTACTCATATGGATCTGCGTTGAAGTGAATTTAACATCCCTGCCTGTTTCATTATTATAAATCATCAATAAAACTTGCAATTGAAATGTAATTTACTAGGATATTTATTATAAAAAAGTTGATTTCACCCAATGAATTGTAATTGACCCTCTTATCTCTTCTCGTAAGTAGTGTGTAGTCGTGTAAAAAACATTAATTTGCTCAATGGATACAATATGATGTACTTCGAGTCACTTCTGTACTGTTAAATAAAATGTAAGGAACATATTATTGTGCAAAATGTAGTATTAGTTATTGTCGACTCTGGCGCCCTGTTCAAAGTTCCCGGTAATTCACGGGATGAGCTAGAAGTTTCTCGTTTCACCACTAGAGTGCAGCACACTACACTATGCTGTGTTTGAAAGCCTGTTTTGCGACGACAACTAGAATGTACAACTACAACTAACTTACAGTATTGGATTTGGTAGCTAATTGGAACAAATACAAGGGGGATCAGTTGAAATCTCATTTTGTGATTTTGTATTCATTGAATACCATAGTTTATGAATAAGTACCACGAAATTTTATACTCCTTTTATCTTCTTGTTCTTTCGCATGGCCAGGCATACTTTTAAAGTCAAAACTGTAAAAGCTGCAAGTGATTATGAATAATTGGAGTTTGCTCAATATTAAAGCACCTTAGAAAAAGGTTACAGTACAGCTGAAATTCCACTAGTAAAATTCTGTACTCTTGCACGATTTATAAAACAAAATGAAATGTGACGGACAGTTATTATCATCTGAATCTCTTGAAAGGAGAAAACTATAACATTTAAATTGTCATGTTTGTCATAACACAAAGGCAATGTATGTAAATTAAATCGCATTGCTTAAAAAATGGCAGTATTTGGAAGCATCCTTCGAGACGGTCCAGTTCGAAAGATGGGAATAAAATCCAGGCATTAGAACAATGAGTTGGTTGAATATCTGTCCTCCCGTATGATTTGAAGTGTGTCAGTTTTTGGAAATTACAAAAAATAATCTTACACTGCAATTTTTAATATGTATGAAAAGTATCATTTTAAGATAATATAAAAATAATGAAAGTTACTGATTAGTTTTCCATTCCAGCCGACCTAACCCGCATATAGAGTGGCATTGCTTGCATATAGAGTGGCACTGCATTCCGCTAAGGTTGGAGATTGAAATCTCGTTTCACTCTCGCATGTACTCATCTTGTGACTGTAGTGGAATAGTGAAAAAAGCTATGTAATTCGTATCCTAATTCTAATCTAAATAATTCACAGAATATTACGAATTCGTAGCATCTCATCCTGTTACGAATCCAGGCAGTTCTCCAAGAGGTAGCCGCATACCTAGCGTCAGGGATTTAGCACTTGAATAAATTCTTTACGTTCTCCCAGGCACCTATCGTTTCTGCTCCCCTAGAATCAATGCCGGATGCAAACATCCTGGACGTCTTTGCCAGTTAACAGATTTGGATGCCTGTTTTGATAATTTAGCGAAAAGAATTTTTTCATTATTCTATTTATTTGTTTCGTACTTTTAGATAAGGTAGGCATAGTTTGAAAGGAAATAGGTACAATGTGTTTTTTTCACAATCTTTCTACCATCTCGAATGAAATCCATAACATCTTAAGACATTAGAGAGTAGAAAATGTTGACTGAGGACAGGTGCATACCGAAACAAACAAAAACAAAGAATAATAGCCACTTGAATGATCAAGAGTTAAATACCTACGGACAATTATTCTGTTTGATTGATTGGTGTTTCCGAGCGCGTCAACTACTTAGGTCATTAGTCCCGTAAGTGTAGTGAGTTTTTTCCCGGGAGGTGGTGTGTGATAGTGTAGTGCATGTTAGTGTAAGTGTGTTAAAGAGGAGAGGATAGGACAAGGAAGAGGAAGGAAAGATCGCGCGCGGTCCGTGGTCTGTTTGTTAGGGTACTGCTCCGGCATTCACCTGGGGTTGATCGGAGAAACCACGGAAAACTACCGATCAGAGCAGCCTGCTGGTAGAATTCTCCTCCAGACAGCGACTGAATTCGACCTAGCTGACAAGCCAGTGTCGAAAATCCTGCCGCCGTCGGGACTCGAACCTAGGACCTCCTGGTCAAAGGGACTGCAGTGACATCAGGTTGATGCACTGAGCCATCTCTTCGGGTAATTATTCTGTATTTCGTTCAGAAAATGACATTATTTTCTGTTCGTGGGCCCTCAAAGTGTACTATTTCTTTTAGTGACCAAGATACTCCAAATCTGTCAGGCCGGGTTGCACGTAATATTTCTCTCGCTAGTCTGGAGAGGGAAAAAAACCAACAACCGTCTAGATTGTACCCTCATATCCAATTTGCCGTCTAAACATCACGTTCTTTTTTTGACAAATCTGGCACGATCACGCAATCCTGACGGTACGTTAGGTGCAGACAAATCTTTAGACAGCTGCCTAATTCCAAGGTGTTCGAGAAAGGAAGTTACGTCATCTTTTTATGACGGTGGGATTTTGTTGCTTAGGAAGTTTCTGAGTTATTCTAACAAAATAACAATATTCATAAAAAACACCTACTATTAAAATATCGTGGACTTAATATTTTTGAAACATTCTCTGCTTACAATGATCACGCAATGTTATGTAATGATATGTGTAAATGTTAATGTAATGTAAAGTTGTAAATAAGGTTTTGATCGCTTATGATAGTTGCACAGCGATCTAAAATAAATTAAAAACAAAAAATGATCATGCAACATTTTATTTCCCCTTTTCTCAACTCATGTTCATGATTTAACTCCCTTTACTCAAGCACCATCGAATTTTCCTAGGCAAGAAGATGGCCGCTGTCTGGAGTCAACTAAAAGTGACAGCGTGAACGACTGGCGTTCCTCCACGCCAGAGCTGCCTCCGCGGCGGCGGTGCGGCTCGCGAGGCGGAACCGCCGCCCCGCCCCCCGCCGCCCTCGTTCCCGCTTCCGGTTTTCGCCGTCCGTCGCCTCCGCCGCCGCCGCCGCCGCCGCCGTCGCTTCTGCGCAGCTTCTGCACAGAGCGGAAGGGCGGTAGCAGGTACGCTTCTCCGCCGCACGCGATGAGCCTGGAGCCGCCTCTGTTGCATCATTGGTCCTTTGTACTACGACTAATATACCTTCCCCTAACTATTGTTATACAGATTTAACGCAACAAGAGGAACCTAAAGCAATTTTTAACGGCCGTCATCTGTAAAGGATTTTAACAGTCAGCTACAGCATTACTGGTCCTATGTAATATATTTTTCGTAATATATTTTTATATAGACTTGACACAACCAGAGGAACAGAAAACCACCTTTAAACGGCCGGCGTCCGTAAAGGATTTTAACAATCCGCCGCCTGTTAAGAACAACTGAAACAAATGAGATGTAGTTAAATATGGCGAATGAGTACCCTTATTCCAAGAAATGGTATTTGTTATTTATATGTATTTTTCTTGTAAATTGAGGCACAACCGATATTACAAACACTTGGTTTATTTGCTCAACAAAGACTTAATAACTATTTTTAAAGTTTATTTATTGATACAACTATAATAAATGCAACATCTGTTAGTTCGAACAACAAAAATTTAACGCTTTATTCAATCACAGATAAATCATTCTTAGCAAAAAATCTTACATTTCGAGGATTGTTACTAGACGGAAAAAAGAGTCTCTGCGTCGATCATTACACTAAGTAAATACTCCTGTAATTAAAATAATGTTAGGACAATTACGCAGGTGTTTCTTAAACTTGCCTTCACAGTTCAAATATTGCAATATTTTCTTTTCAAGGAAGGTAACAAAAATATTTTATTTTAAACATTGAATTTTATCATTTATTTTAAAAATGTAATTTTATCAATTAAAGGACTAATACAGGTGAATAAATTTTATTTGACAAAAAATTTCTATTGTAGTTGTAGGAAGACGCCGGAAATTATTTAACCATTTGAAATTTTCGAAAAATTAGAGTTAAGAATGAAAACCGGACATTTACCATCTTTGTAAGTGCATTTCACTCTACTCTTACAAGAAATTTAAAAAATGAACAATCAGGGCAGCCAGACAGGACATACCTGACAAGACACACCAGGCGTGACACATC
This sequence comes from Acheta domesticus, assembly GCA_031308135.1. NCBI lineage: Eukaryota > Metazoa > Arthropoda > Insecta > Orthoptera > Gryllidae > Acheta > Acheta domesticus. The sequence goes on from JAHLJT010003656.1 coordinate 90,143,692, forward strand.
AAACAGGACAGACCACACAGGACATGCCAGGTAGAACAGACCAAGAAGAGCAGACTAGGCAGGACATGAAACCAGGACATGGCGGACAGGACAGAGCAGTCAGGAGAGACCGGACACTACGTGCCAGACATGACAGTCCGCGCATGACAGTCCGCGCATGACAGTCCGCGCATGACAGTCCGCGCATGACAGTCCGCGCATGACAGTCCGCGCATGACAGTCCGCGCATGACAGTCCGCGCATGACAGTCCGCGCATGACAGTCCGCGCATGACAGTCCGCGCATGACAGTCCGCGCATGACAGTCCATGCATGACTGACCATACATGACTGACCAGAAAGGACAGGGCAGATTAGACGGAACAGACCATACAGGGCAGTCAGACAAACATGTCAGACCGACATGACAGACAGCACAGACAGGACAGTCAGACATGACAGTTAGGCAGAAATGATAGCAAGACAGATATGACAGTCAGATACGTAGGTCTACCAGACAGACAGCACCATCAGACAGACAGCACCGTCAGACAGACAGCACCGTCAGACAGACAGCACCGTCAGACAGACAGCACAGTCAGACAGACAGCACCGTCAGACAGACAGCATCGTCAGACAGTCAGGACACTCAGACAGAGAGGATAGTCAGATACAGACACGACATACTATATTACATACATTCATGACAGATAGTACAGACAGACCGGACAGAGAGCACAGATTGGACAGACAGCATAGACTGGACAGACAGGACATAAAACGTGACAATCAGATAAAACAGACCGATAGGAGAGACGAGAAGGACATCATTAAAAATCCAGTCCCTAGTGATGATCTGAGAATGAGATAACAGATATAAAGGTAAGATGAATGATGATTGACCAATGTCAAATGAGCGGCAGGGAAACGGGAGAAGCACTGGAAAATCTGCCGAGAGTTAGGTTTGAGCACCACAAATTCCACACGAATCAGTCCGTGATCGAACACGGTCTCTACTTGTGAAATGCGTGTGCACTAGCCATTCCGCTACACGTATGCACTAGGCGTATGCACTAGCCATTCGCTTTATCCTGAAACAACAGGATTTCGTGGATGGTTGGATTGGTTGTTGGTGATTCCGGGTGCGTCAATGCCTATGGCCATTAGTCCCGTAAGTGTAGTTCATGTTTTTCTTCGGAAGGCGGTGGTTATCTTTCCCTTTGGATGACGAGATCCTGCGCCACTCTACCGTCGGCTAGCGGGGTTTTCCCTAACCGGGGATCTCCTACCAGCGGGGCACCGCCTCAGCCGGGAGAAGCTCAAAGCTTCCGACCGGCCTCCCGGCGTGAGAGGTTGCATAGTGCATGTTAGTGTAAGTGTATGTAAGGGGTAAGGTCAGGACAAGGAAGAGGAAGAAAAGATTGCGCGTGATTCGTGTCTCGTTTGCTCCCGCATTCGCCTGGTGTTGATCGGAGGAACCACGGAAAACTGATCAGAGCAGCCGGCTGCTAGAATTCTCCTCCGGACAGCGAGTGAATTCGACCTAGCTGAGAAGCTAGTGCCGAAATTCCTGCCACGTCAGAACTCGAACCTAGGACCTCCTGGTCAGAGGCACTGTAGTGACGTTAGTAGATGCCCTGAGCCACCTCTCCCGGTCCTACGCGTGGAATGAGTTTGCTTGCGTGGAAAGCGCATCATTTGTTCTGAAACCACAGGGTTTCTGGAGAGCACGCGTATCTGCAAACGTTGTTTGCTGAGGAGAGGCCTCCGGGGCGGCTCATCCATTGCGCCGCCGCGCGCGCTTCCTCTTCCTGAATCCTCAATCCAGAGACTGGAATGCGCGGCGCGGCGCGACCCCCGGGGGCGGCGGCGGCGGCGGCGGCGGCGGCGGCGAGGGGGACCGGCGATGCTGGGGCATCGAGCGAGCCCGCGGCGCCACCGCCTCCACCGACGTTGCCTTTGCCTTGCCGCCGCCGCTGCCTCCCTCGTCATCGTTGCTGATGCCGTCGCCACCGCCACCGCCGTCCTCATCGCTGCCGCATCGCCGGCCGGCCGGCCGCCTGCCGCGCCGGTGCGGCCCGTTAGCTGAGAGGCGGTGGCGGTGGTGGGGCCGCGGACGCAGCCAGGTGTATACGACGCCAGCGCCGCGCAGCGCGGCAGGTTGGTACGCTCTGCTGCGGGCGGGAAGGGAGGGCAGCGGGCGGCAGAGCGGGGAGAGCGCGGCCGAGCGGGGCGGGGCGGGGCGAGGCGGAGCGGGGGCGACGGCGCTGCGGCCGCGGCCGCCACCGCCGCCGCAGTCCCGAGCATGGCCGCGTCCTCGGCGGACCGCGTTCGCGCCGCGCGCTGACCCCGCCCCCGTCAACCGCCCCTTCCCAGTGAGTGCGCGTGTGGCCGCGTGGAGTCGATCCGAATCGAGTGCCGCCCCCCCCTCCGGGAGAGTGCCGCGAGTGTCACGCCGACAGAGTGGCGTCGCCGCGGCCCGACGCCGCACACGCCCCCGGCTTCGCCATGTACCGCCTCAACTTCTACGAGAGCACCTGCCTGCGCTGCGGCCACACCGTCTACCAGGTGGACCGCGTCGGGCCGCTCAAGGACTTCACGTTCTTCCACAGCGGCTGCTTCAAGTGCGCCGTCTGCGGCACCAAGCTCACCCTCAAGACGTACTACAACAACCAGCACCGCCAGGAGGACAAGGAGGTGTACTGCAGCAGCCACGTGCCCAAGATCGGGCCGGGCCACCTGGACGGGTCGGCGGTGGGCATACGGTGCGCGCTGAACGTGCCCCGGTCGGGCAACCTGTACAACGAGCAGATCCGCGGCAGCGGGCTGCGCGGGACCTTCGACGCGGACGCGCTGGGCATCCGACCGCACCTGAACGGGCACGGGGCGGGCGGCGCGCCGCCGCCGCCGGGCTCCGGGGCCAGCCCCGGCGCGGGCGCCGACCCCGGCGGCGGCGGCGGTGGCGGCGGCGGCGGCGGGGGCGGCGGCGGGGGCGGCGGCTACCAGTACGGCCGCTTCGACGCCAGCGCGCTGCACATCGCGCACGCCCTCAGGGCGACCGAGTTGCAACGCGCGTACAGCAAGGCCCGCGAGAAGCCCCTGGATTGCTACTTGGTGAGTTGGCGGCGCGCTATCCGCTGCTCGCATCCGACCACCAGCTGATGGCTTTCCCCCCTCATGCCCAGCCCGACAAGTAAAATGAGCCCCCCCTCCCGTCACAGTGTCCCGAGAACTAAAGATTCGCCGTCACTAGCTATAATTTGTGAGGAAGATGTTTCTGTTTGTGAACATGTCCCCACTTCGCAAGACACTTCATTATTAGGTTCACCTGAAACACAATCGCGTTTATCAAGAGATTCATCTTCTCTAGGAAATTATTTCTAGTGGGCGGTAATCTTATTAGTAATCTCATATCAATAGCTCCTGGACTGCTAGCTGGTGAGTTGGTGGCCTGACGCCCCCGACGCTCAGAGACCGCCAGCTGATGGCCTACCCTCCGATGCCCCACCAGCAAAATGTTCCCCCTCCTCTTCCGAAGTGTCTCAAGAACTAAAGATTCGCCGTCACTAGCTATAACCTGTGAGAAACTTATCTCGTGTGAACGCGTCTAGAGTTTCCAAGAAACTTGCTACATCATTATTGGAAATGCATTCGTGTTGACCAACAGACACATCTCTCGTAAATTATTGCACGTGGATGGTTCGTAATCTTATTCGTTTTACTCCACCTACTACACGCCATACTACCAAAAGTTGTGTCTTCACATGTGCGTTGTGTTTACATTCGCCTCCAAAAAAATAACAAGTTCTTATTTTTATGCAATCCTGATCTTTTCGCACACCTAAGTAGCACCAACCCAAACCCGAGATGTTTGAACTCGCGTTTAGTAGGTTACATAGTTGCCACATGAATGTGGCACCTGTGTTGTGCGTAAATTCTCGAGAGAACGGATGGTGAAACAACTCTGATACGCAAGTAAGAAATAACTGTTTTCCTGGTGAACATCTGGACGTCTTCTGATGAACGTCATTACATTCAGAAGCTGAGAGACCAGCTGATACCCACAGACATCAAATGGTCACTTTCCTCTTGCCTTCTGCGAGCATTCTGCGCTTTCTACCTCCATCCGTCGGAATGTTCCCAGGTTCCTCAGATAGAAACGTGCGAGAAGTTTTATTTGTCGAACATGCTTCATGTAACACATTCGCGATTAATAATCATTTTCTCACTCAAATTTAACAAAGAAAGAAATGCAATTTGGCACGTAAAATGTCTCGTTACATTAAGAAATTATCAACAATACCAAAATTATCGTCAAGAAGAAATGAAATTAAAAAGAAAGGTATTATAAGGAATTAATGAATTCGATACGTATTTTCGAAATAAGAGAAATAAGCGAACAGTACAGAAATGAAAACGGGGAAGTGTAATTTTTAAATTATTCTTTAATTGTGACCCACTTAATAATTTCTACGATTTCGAAACGCTAGTAATATCAAGATACATAATCAATGAAGTGACTACAAACGATTGTGGATTGTAATTTACATGAAACCTTGGAATGCTAGAGGGTCGCCTTTAAAGAACACGAACTATGTATATGTCCGGAACATAGTGACGTTATCTCTTTCTGCGCCGATGATCTAGTCCTTCTCGTAGACTTTCCCAACATTCACTCACATCGAATAGATAACACCTACACATTCGCAGAAAAGCTGTGAGAAGCTGGCAACAAGTATTCTTGCATCCGGGAATTGTAAAGTACTCGCACTGGAAGTCTCTCACACCTTAGGCCACGCACGTAACTACTCTGTATGGTTGCAACCTCCCCCCCCCACATAAGACGTTCCCTCTTGTACTCACGCATTTTACACTTTTCCCATTCGTTACATCTGACACAATGCCCCTTCAACGGCTCCCTGCTGTTCTAGGAAGTAACCAATCACCTGCCTACCACCTGTTCTCTCCTTTGAAATACCACCACCTGTGAAGTCTATGGGCACTCTTGAAGATCAAGGTTCCGCCAACGCTTCTCAGAATTACATTAAGAAAGGAAATTGTCCCGCGAGGGGGACAAAAAACAGCGTCAAAAAACCAGCGTACGTGAAAATCTCCAACGAAAAAAAAAACGAGAGCAAAAGACAGCTCTGGGCGGCGGTTCTGGACTTTCAGTCACACAACATTTCGCGACACCGCAAGAGTACAAGAGGGCGCCCAGAGCGGTGGGAGGCAGATGGAAAAAGGCCGAGAAAACGTAGGCATTTCCCCTCGGCCGGGCAGTGCTGGCGGTGGCGGCGGCGGCGGCGGAGGAGCGGACTTTCTACTGAACTGGAACGCCTGACGGCGGCAGCGCAGAAGGAAGAAGGCGGAGGAGTAGGCGGAGGAGGGGGGAGGAGGAGGTGGAGGAGGAAGGGGAGGGCGCCCACTAAGCGTGACGCCTCCGCCGCCGCGTTTTTTAGGCGTCCCGCCCGCTCGCCCGCGACCGCCCTCGACGGCCAACCGTCGTCGCGTCGCGCGAGATCCACGCGGTTTCCTCTTCTTGGAAGAAAGGCCCCGGTGACGGAGTTGCGAGGGAGTGCGGAGGCGTGGTGGAGGTGAATCTAGGCATTCAATTACCGACTTAGGTGGTTCAGGTCATCAATTGATGTGACGGTAAAGACTCACGTAAACTCACGTAGTCAGGTAAAGATGTGACGGTCAGGACACTAAGCCAGGATTAGAGTCCTGACGACAGCAGGATTTTCGACACTAGGTACATAGGCTGAATTCAGCCGCTGTCTGGAGGAGAATTCTATCGGCTGCTCTGATCGGTAGTTCCCTGGCGGTCTTTCCTTTTAACTTCTTTGTCCTTTAGTCACTCCTTACTGGCATACATTGAAATGCACTACACTACCACACTTGCTGGGAGACCAGTCGGGAGCTTAGAGCGTGTCCAGAATGGGCGGTGCCTCGCTAGTGGGAGATTCCTGGTTGGAGAAAACCCCACTAACTCATGGGGAGGTCGGTGCCGGATCTCGCCATCACGCGGGGGAAAATTAACGCCACCTCCCGTGACAAAAACGTTCACTACACAAACGGGATTCATGACCTTAGCAGTTGACGCACCCGGAATCATTAATCAATCAATAGACATTCAATTTGGAGGGGAGGGTCGTGACGGCATTCTCAAAGTTCATGTGTGATGAACATTTTACTAACAACAGAAATATATAATAGTTTCAATACGTCTGTGTAATTCAGGATCATATACATTTGTTTTCTCATATTTTCTGTATAATTATTTTATACTTATTTTAGTTATTTCTTTCAAATAATAAAGAAAAATAAAAAAAGTTTAGGGCGGTAATGAAGAGGTAATGGTTTCCGTGCTCCCCCTCCGGAATCCGTGACTGTAAAGGGGTCCGAGTAGAGTGAAAGGGAGGAAGGGGAAGTGTGGATGTTGAAGGCAGAAAAAACCCTGGTGCCACCATCAAAATAATTATAACACCGAAAGTATTAATTCAACTCAAAAAATATTTGTTGTATATAACAAAACAGTAAGTGTAAAAATACTCGCATAAACCTACTACAACAATAAATTGTAAATTAAGATAAATGATTTAACAGATTGAAAATAGTATTTCGTTTACAAGTTCAATTACATTTTAATGACATTGGAATGGAATCGGAGGTTACAACTTCAAGAAGTAGGCGAGATAATAGTAAGCCGGGTCTCATCAATTTAAACCAATGCCCCCTTTACAAACGCCGGAAAAGGAGATAGCATGAAATATAAATGGAGTTGATAAGTGCGTGAAGGCTTGGTGACGTGATACTTTCCTAGAAATTTTGAGAGTGCGCGTCATGTTGCATTAGGAAGTAGTCTGTAAAAAGTCGACGTGGATACATTTGTATACTAAAGGAACGTCAATGTAAGTTACCTGATGTACAAAATTCCTGGAAGGTAGAAATTTGTTCATTCATTTGAAATTGCGGGGAACAGCTTTCACGAGGAATGAGTCATTGAACTTTCTTCAATGAAGGGTGTGGAGAAATCCAATTCATTTTGTTTCTTCGTAGATGGTAATATCATGACCACGATCGACACTAGGTATTTTGTTTCACTGTTATAGAACATTGAGGATTCAAAACTTGATTCAATTACGTAATACACGTCTCTTCTTGACATACATTTTCTTCAAAACTGTACGGTGTTTCTATACACTCTTTCTTCTTATACAGTTTCTCATTCAATATTATTATTATTATTATTATTATTATTATTATTGTTATTATTATTATTATTAGTATTAGTATTACTCTAATTCACGACTTAAGGAGTTATGAGTCGGTTGAATGTGAAATCTACTCCAGGTTGCAACCAGCTACCTAAGGAGCAGATCCAGAGACTGTCGGTGCCTCTACAACACTTAGCGCAAAATGTGGGCTGTTCCAAATAAATTTCTTCCACCTCCCAGTTTTTTGAATGACCTGGGAGTTACACAAATTTTGTGGAACGCATACCAGAGCTCCGATGACTATCGGTACGACCTGTGCTTTTACACACATTCGGCTAATCTCGATTTCCAAACTCTTGTATTTATGGCTGCCTCCTCGGTTATAAAGTTTTGATCGCAAGGCACAGCAACATCTAAAAGTAGACACGATTTTTTCTCCATATCCCGAATAACAATACTCGGTTTGTTTACCGTCACCGTGCGATCCATCCGTTATCATTATCATTATTATTATGATTTATTGTCTTATTTGAAACGTTCAATATTTGAAAGATCAGGAGGATTTAAGCCCAATGTAGGATTCGGCCTTGTATTCGAGAAAATTCTGTCCCCTCTAGCATTCACAGTGTATCCGTTTCCTACGTACAGCCGGAGTTGTCTGTCGGAATGTCGCATCCGGGGTTACCAGCCTGGGCGTTGGCGTGCGTTAGGTGTCTGCCGTGGCGATTTTTTTGCAGTCGCCGTCACGGAACCTTCCCGCCGCCAGTGAATGGACGCGCGACCGACGCACGACGAAGAAAAAGACGCCGCGGCCAGACGGTCTGCTCTTTAACGCGAGAGGTCCAGACCGCCCCAGGGAAATTTGGGAAAACCGTAATCAGCCTGGAATGCCGGCCAGGAATCCGAACACTCTTAAGCCTCCGGGAGTGAGGTGAAGACGCATTGTGTTCGTCTTTCTTGTTTATCTTTTTTTCTTCTGATTTTTCTTCTATGTCTTTTTCAACGAACAGATACTTCAGGATATAAGGGATATAAGTTCCAGTCTTCTTTAAATACGAGTTGATTCTGTTGACTCTCTTCCTCGTCTATGTTTTAATGTCCAGATCATTTGTGGATACAGGTTGCTATCGTCTTGTTGCTCTTCGGGGTTGGTTTCTGGTGACTTGTTCACCGAACGAGATTGCTATATACAACGTCGTCATCAGTCAAACTATTGGAGTAAAATACCTATATATTTTTTCTTGTTGGTTTCTACGAATGATAGCGTAATAATAATTAGTAGGCAGACATAAAGCAGAAGATTACACTGCCATTGGGTAATTTTAGTCCATGTATTCGAAGAAAGCTCGCTTACCACGAAGGTTGGGGTATAAATCCCGGCAACTATTTTTTGTGAGAATATGAGCAGAGGTGAAACAATGAAATAAACACGTGAAAGGACAAGATATAAACACATGGACGTGATAACGACATACATAATTTTGTTTCTCACATTTGTTAACGTATTTGAAATGACAGGCACTGGTTCCACATCCCAAAGCATTTGGGTATATACAAGCTCACAACATTCTGAGAGCATTTTATACCCCAATTATACCCGTTCCAATGGCTTGATCGGGCAGATGCTCGATTTCCGCACGTGCTACATCGGTTCGCACACTCACAGGTCGTCAAGTGAATTGCTGATCACTGGTTACTACGCGTCCTCGCAGAAACTGACTCGTCCGCCTCGCCACTGTCCGGTATGAAAGGGCGTTAATCCCAAGAGCTTCCGCCAAATTTCCTGCGACATTCTCGGGCATTTCTTCTATGCAGAGTGGCTGTTTTGAAGTATGAGCGCTGCTCGAAACACGTTACATTCATCTCGCTCGGCGATTGTCAGATAACCGATTTCACATTCCTCTCTAACACAGACACTCACAGAGCCATCTGTTAATGTGAACACACCCTACTACAGCACTCAAGTTCCGCTACAAATGAATTGAGTGATTCGATACCATTTCTTTTATAAAAAAAAGTTGTCATGACTTCCGCCCCAATCCTCGTATATGACCATATGACCTTACAGGTGAAAGAATCATTAGGAATAAACAAATATGGAACACAGTCATTAGATTATGCGAAAGAGGGAGAGATTGAGACGACGCTCGATCTCTGAGCATTCCCCGAAGAGAAACCAACGACCCGTCGGGTACCCACCGCTCAGTTGTCCTAAAAACCGGATCTTAAAGCCCGCTGAGATGAAAGTTAAGCATTCTAACCTCCCAATAATCGTTCACCAACCAGTTCGGATTCCTGTAAGGAAGGTTAACGTGAAGACTACTAGAAGATATGTCTTGCAGTTTTTGATGAATCACATAAATAACGAAAAGTATTGGACCATGCCACCGCCGATTGGCTTAAAATAAGTTTCATTGCAGTATTCTCATGATTCATATTGAATCCTTTTAAAATCGTAATCTCCTTTAAATAATATTTTACTATGAATTTTTCCTTTTGTACTTTCGTACATTCGCAAGAGTTCGGCTGCAGATGGAATTTAACTAAATCATGCATTTTTCAAATCTCGTGAATCCAGAAAATGTTTTGAGATTCGAAACCCTGTTATTGTATTTATTTTTCTCGAAATCTGACTTTTATTGCACTAAAAATAATTTTAGTATAATTTAACATTTTGTACTTTTAACATGGAAAAATAATACAGATTTTTCTTTATTATCGCTGAAATTGGTATGAAATATTCGGTTTAGATATTATATGATATTCCGGATAGATAATTAATATGAAATATTTAAGAGCTGATAAGCTACATGTGTTTTTCAATATCCACTCTCATACTCAAAATACCTTTTTTAGGGATCACAATGGCGCAAATGTAGATTGGGTAGAGGGGAGAGTGAGAGTGAGAGAAGGGGCTGAGGGGGCGTGGGGAGGGGACGTATTGGAGACGGAGGTGGAGACAGAGTCCGTCGAATGTGGGGGAGAGGAAGCGGAAGTGGTGGCTGAGCGAAGTAGATGGAGGTTGTGGCTGAAGAAAATGGGGGAGGTGAAGCCGGGGTAGTGGATGAGGGGAAGGAGCGCGGGGTGAGCGAGGAAAAAAGAGACGTGAAGGTGGAGGCTGAGCAGGGGAGTTTGACGGTGGAGGGCGGGGGGGGGCGTGAGCGGAAGGGGGTGAATGGCAGAGAAATGGTGAGAAGCGGGAGGCGGAGGTGAAGGTGGCGGAGAGACCGTGAGCGGAGGGGAGGGAGGGATGCTCGTCCGGAGATTTACGCTGGGAACGGCTGCCCCAACGACGCTTCGTGTGAACCATCGGGCGCGGTCGCTTCGGCGAAGGCGCGGCCCCCAACCTCCGTTAGCGGCGCCCTCCTCACGAGAGAGGGGGAGGCCCGGCCATGAGCGAACTGGTGACTCCATCCGCGGGGGGGGGGTGACAAGAGTATGCAGTGCATCTTGCGTACATTTCGACGGCGCAGAGGCTGAAGTCGGACTCTGAGTTGACAAACTTTTGACCGGCCTAGACGGCACAAATTGCTCAAGGGGTAAGGCGGTGGGGTTCGAATCCCGCTTGAGGATGGACTTAACCCTTGTACTGAGGCATGGTGCGCTCTCTCACCCATCATGCATCACTTTTATTTCCTCATTCCATCTTTCCTGGTCTGACTTGGTGTCGAAGGGCACAGTGGTTGTGTCTTGCGCTCGTTGCATTTGGACAGCGTCATTTCGTCAGAGGCAGTCTTCCGCCGGTAAGAGCGTGGGGTCGGTGCCGCCAGCTCAGAACCGTCTTCCAGACCACAGCGCGCGTCACCTAAACGCCCGAAACATAATTAATTTATTTTCAGGGTTACCAACATACAGAAATTGTCATCTGTGACTAATAATATTTAAAGCTCGAAGAAAGTGGTAGCTGATCGACTGTACCCGCATTGATCAATTTCACCCACTTCTAGTACTTCTCGAGCGTCAATCGGAATACATCAGTAATTGACAGGAGGATGCCATGGCTATAGTCATCGACTGCATGCGTAAAAGGCATGCACAGCGCCTTCGAGATCTTCACTCGATTCCGTGGTGATTCACATCTACCTAAAGATGCTCAGTTACTGAAAGTTTTCGGCCCATTGGGTTGACGATTTAAACAAGTACACAGTTCTCAGTCAATTGATAAGACAGTCTGTGCTAGAGAAATGAATCCGGTATCTTCGGCAGCTTCTTTCTTTGCATCTACTGACAGCAGTTTCTTTCTCGGAGATCAGATTATATGTACGATTCCTGCGTTTAAAACGAACGTGTAGAACTGAACAGAACGGCCCAGAACAGCGTAGGACGGCGTAAGACGGCGTAGGATGACACAAGGCGCCTAAAGGGCTATTTTCTGCGTCTGATATGAGTTCTTGTCGCGGCAAAGTATGATGCATCTTCGGCGGCCGCTGTCGATTAACGGGCGACGGGCGAGAACAAAAAAGCGTGCGTGAGGGCGAGGAAAAGGACGAGAGGGTGAGGGCGAAAGCGAGGAAAGGGCGAGGGATAGGGCGAGTGCGAGGGCGAAGGCGAGGGATAGGGCGAGTGCGAGGGCGAAGGATAGGGCAAGTGCGAGTGCGAGTGCGAGGGTGAGGGTGAGGGTGAGGGCGAGGGCGAGGGCGAAGGATAGGGCGAGTGCGAGTGCGAGTGCGAGGGCGAGTGCGAGGGCGAGTGCGAGGGCGAGTGCGAGGGCGAGTGCGAGTGCGAGGGCGAGGGCGAAGGATAGGGCGAGTGCGAGGGCGAGTGTGAGGGCGAAGGCGAGGGCGAGGGCGAGGGTGAGGGTGAGGGCGAGGACGAGGGCGAGGGCGAGGGCGAGGGCGAGGGCGAGGGCGAGCGCGAGCGCGAGGGCGAGGGCGATGGCGATGGCGATGGCGATGGCGATGGCGAGGGCGAGGGCGATGGCGATGGCGAGGGCGAGGGCGAGGGCGAGGGCGAGGGCGATGGCGATGGCGAGGGCGATGGCGAGGGCGAGGGCGAGGGCGATGGCGATGGCGATGGCGAGGGCGAGGGCGAGGGCGAGGGCGAGGGCGAGGGCGAGGGCGAGGGCGAGGGCGATGGCGATGGCGATGGCGAGGGCGAGGGCGAGGGCGATGGCGAGGGAGAGGGCGAGGGCGAGGGCGAGGGCGAGGGCGATGGCGATGGCGAGGGCGAGGCGAGGGCGATGGCGATGGCGAGGGCGAGGGCGAGGGCGATGGCGATGGCGATGGCGATGGCGAGGGCGAGGGCGAGGGCGAGGGCGAGGGCGAGGGCGATGGCGATGGCGATGGCGATGGCGAGTGCGAGGGCGAGGGCGAGGGCGAGGGCGATGGCGAGGGCGAGGGCGAGGGCGAGGGCGAGGGCGATGGCGAGGGCGAGGGCGAGGGCGAGGGCGATGGCGAGGGCGAGGGCGAGGGCGATGGCGAGGGCGAGGGCGAGGGCGAGGGCGATGGCGAGGGCGAGGGCGAGGGCGATGGCGAGGGCGATGGCGATGGCGATGGCGAGGACGAGGGCGAGGGCGAGGGCGAGGGCGAGGGCGAGGGCGAGGGCGAGGGCGAGGGCGAGGGCGAGGGCGATGGCGATGGCGATGGCGAGGGCGAGGGCGAGGGCGAGGGCGAGGGCGAGGGCTTGAGAGAGGGCAGGCGAAGGCACGGAGAGCGTGGGGGTGCGCGGCAGGGCGCGGCGAGGCGCGGCGAAGCGGGGCGCCCGCACGACCAACGGCGGGCGCTGGGCGCGTCGTGCTTCCTCGCCACATAACCCCTCCCAGTCGCACCCGCGCCTCTTGGAAACTACGCATCCGGGAGCGCTGTGCACTCAGGCCCGCATTCGCGGATGTGTCTGCGCTGTCTGGGCCGGGCGATGTGGGATGACTCATTACGTGGGAGGGGGGGTGAGAGCAACATTTACTCCTTTTGGTTCAAATTCCGGTCAACATGTGTAAAGTGCATTGTAGTGGACGAAGCGTAATCACTGCATTTAGTGGGGGGGGGGTCTGATATTACGCCTACCTCTCATTCCACCATTTCCATTCTTTTCAATCATGTCTACAAAATCATCTATCCATGTAATCATTCATCCATTCCAGGTATGGCTGTAGCTTTACTTACGAATCGAGTGCGAGTGCGAGGGTGAGGGCGAGGGCGAGTGCGAGGGCGAGTGCGAGTGCGAGTGCGAGTGCGAGTGCGAGGGCGAGGGCGAGGGCGAGGGCGAGTGCGAGTGCGAGGGCGAGTGCGAGGGCGAGTGTGAGGGCGAGGGCGAGTGGCGAGTGCGAGTGCGAGTGCGAGGGCGAGTGCGAGGGTGAGGGCGAGTGCGAGGGCGAGTGCGAGTGCGATGTGCGAGTGCGAGTGCGAGTGCGAGGGCGAGGGCGAGGGCGAGGGCTTGAGAGAGGGCCGGCGAAGGCACGGAGAGCGTGGGGGTGCGCGGCAGGGCGCGGCGAAGCGGGGCGCCCGCACGACCAACGGCGGGCGCTGGGCGCGTCGTGCTTCCTCGCCACATAACCCCTCCCAGTCGCACCCGCGCCTCTTGGAAACGACGCAGCCGAGAGCGCTGTGCACTCAGGCCGCATTCGCGGATGTGTCGGCGCTGGTCTGGGCCGGGCGATGTGGGATGACTCATGACGTGGGAGGGGGGTGAGAGCAACATTTACTCCTTTTGGTTCAAATTCCGGTCAACATGTGTAAAGTGCATTGTAGTGGACGAAGCGTAATCACTGCATTTGGTGTGGGGGGGTCTGACATTACGCCTACCTCTCATTCCACCATTTCCATTCTTTCAATCATGTCTACAAAATCATCTATCCATGTAATCCATTCCATTTTCATCCATTCCAGGTATGGCTGTAGCCTTACTATTGAAATCATAATGAATGTGTTCGGATGGTGCTGCCGCGTTCGTTGTGGACTAAAATAATTTTTAGACAATGTTTCGTTCATCTTTTCATGATCGACTTTCAGGCTGAAATGCGCCTAAAAGGTCAGCGCTTGAATTCGGATATTACCTTTCAGTGGGATGGGCTGAGTGCAGCAAGTATCGAGGGGTGAGAAGTGTGTCAAAGAAGTACTTTTACAAAGAATGTGCTTTATTAGGCCTTTTGTGCGTTTGATTCCACGTTTTCTCTTTTAGCGTAATAGTTGAAATTATTATATATAATAACAGGCAATTAGAAAGCCAATCTCTCAGTTGGGATTGTAGCCAGGCAGTTACGATTGTTGGGATACCTGCGTTGGCTGACAGAAGACCGTTATAGTTAAGGGACATTGGAAATATACTCTCCTGTGAAGAAAGAAAAGCCCTTGTAACGGGTGATTGGGAGGATTGGAGGAAATACAAATGTAGAACTATTATGCCAGACGACATTACTTACTGTAGATAGTACACTGCCCAAAAGATAAAAGTAGTTTCTTCGTAAGTCTACATTTTTTACAAAATTAGTTAAAGTAAAATAGAGCTGAAGGTAATAATAGCTCTTTCCTTTATTCCTTTCTTTACAAATAAAAGTTGTGATTTCGCTTTTACTTCAAGTTTAATATTGATCTATACAAACGATGCGAATATATGTAGTTTTCATGAAGTGATTTCTGAGCAGTATATTCTGTATTCATTGTGTTAATACCAACATTTTCATTTTAGTTGCAAACCATTCATTACACTAAAAGTGAACGCGTAAACGCGTGATGTTCAATGCGTAGGATACCAGAACCTGATCCTACGCTCAATGATGTAACGCAGGGAGGCGATTCGTTAGTTCACTGTAGTATATGCTAACTTCAGTTAGATATGTAGTTTGCAGAGAAATATTTCTCGGTGTTTTCGTTACGTTCTTTTGAATTTTCCACAGAGTTCTTCTGTCTCAGTCTCTGGGCCAACAACCAACTATGAAAAGAAATCATGCATTAAGCGTGCAGTTCTTTGAGAAAGCAGGCTCAAAATATCATTACTCTTTTTGCATCATACAACATCCTTTTCATAGCTGCATTTCTCTGTAAATAGAAAAGTTTATTCTTAAGTGAACAGTACAAAGTTTGTAAAACATTTACATCTTTTGTGCTAACCCTATTTCTGCACTCACATGAGTTTTTATAGCTACAGTTTTACTCGGTATTTAAATTCCATTGGGGTATGAAAATAATATTCACTTGACCCTAAGCGATTTCGTGTTCAATAACACAGTTTAAAAGTCGAAATAAAATATTAAATTTCTCCTAATTCTAGATTCAGAAATAATGAAGCATTTTCCCCAATATTATAGGGAAATGTTCATTAGATCATGTTCTGAGCATCGAATTGCATCTACAGTTTTGCAGAGATCGTGTATGAAACGCTAGTATGTCCCCTTGTAAATTATTTGGCTTGTCACAATAATACGATCTCTAGAGGGGTCAGCACTGACCGAGAACGAAACGGTCTGCCGACTCTCTAACGGTGACGTTTGAATAACAAATGAGGAACAGATGGCATTTAACGTCAATAATGGAGACCATTGTATTGTGATGAAAAGGATATAATGCAGGGTAATGCAAAACATGTAGGTCAACAACCTCTTACGACCTCATGTTTTTAGCATATTTACCCAGAGCTTCTTAATATTGAACTACTTGGTCGAAAACGTAATCAAACGTCACACGAATATTAAGAAAAGAAATCAGTTCGAGGAAGTAATTTACTACGCGCGTGGCATGTTATACAGGCAGAGCCAAAAGCGACACTTAGTGGTCAAGAAAGTTGGAAGTGAAACCAAGTATTAGGTCGCCCACCGAACATTAGGCTCGTGGCCTGTCATTAAGAAACTTCCATTTTCGTTCTGCGGAG